>CM060708.1:137829388-138086888 GCA_030686995.1 Artemisia argyi | reverse complement strand
GTGTTATTTTGATTTTCTTTGATATGCCTTCTTTTTCAGTTTATATATGCGGATGTACGAAAACAAATGGAAAAATTATTTGTCGATTGAATCTGTATCTTTTAGTGTTTGATGGTGATGATAGTTTATTAATATATGTTCTTATCAATGACGCACTCCAACGATAGATGTGTAAATTTGCACCATATGGTTTGATATTCTTTGTTCACAACTAGCGATAGGTAGATGATGATAGTTTATTTTATGTAGGACCCTAAATCAATCAACTTTAACACAAATATTAAGTAAAGATGAAGTAAAGATGGTGACTTGTATTGATAATTATGGCGTTAAGATGAAGAGAGAATAAGATGAAATAAAAAGCTTTTATTCAAGAGGCACACACACTTACACACACAAGCACCCCCCCTCAAATGAGCCTTTGAGGTTTTTATATATAGTAAGTAACAAGGGATGCCCTAAAGGCTTTCTCATGGGCTTTGTGAAGGACTTGGTTTACATGGGCTTATATTCCTTAAAAAGGATTACATATTTAACTAGTAACATATTAGATTACCAAGTCCATAGCCCATTTTACTAGAACTACTACACAACATACAAAGCTCTATACATGAGAATGACCATCACTTTTCTATTACATATTTTTAATGCTAACAATCTCCCCCTAAGGGGTGGTCATTCGAATGATGCTCCACGTGATTAGGTCTTCCGTGTTCTTTGTCTTGAACTTTGTGTCTCGTTGTAGAATAGTCCTTAGTCTTTGTTCCTTCATTCTTTGTGATCTTTGATGACTGACTTTTCATCATTCTTTGTTCTTTTTTGATGTGGAGCAATCTGCCTTTCGTCACTTCTGCGTCTGTGGTGGTTGTTCGCCATTCCAACATGCTCATACATCTTCAGTCTTTGTGATACATGCATTTGTTGTTCCCGTTCTTTCACACAGATCTTTGTCACTTTACTTTTGTAGATTCTTTCACATTGCGTAGAATCTTTCTTTGAACCTTTCTTTGCTTTGATCTTTGTGAGAACTTTTCTTTGACTTCGAGATGCATTTATGAGAATGTGGAATCCTTCGCCATGGAGATGATGTATAGCTGCAAGTAAACAGTTAGCAATAAACAACCGGTACTTGTAGGTTCGAATTAGAGATCATCAACAGCATAGTGTGAAGACTTCTTCTAACCCTTACCAAGGCCGTTCCCATTTCGGATACTTCCGAGGGAGCTTACGAGACCTACTAAGTAGCTCAACGAATGGGTGAATCGCTGGGGATCACTTCACGACTGTAGACCGTTTGAAACCACCGCGAACACTAAGCGTAACCCATAAAGAATTACCGAAGTGACCTGTTGTCAGGGCTATTAGATATTGACCTTGGCAGGAGTTTCTGTTCAATCATTGAGAAATATATAAGTAAATACTCTTATAAACGTTCTCGGCAGATTGCTAAGATCTGCATAGGACTCTTAAGTTTACATCTGGCGTCCTTAATGATGAACAACCAGTGTAGAAATATCATGTGTTCCTATGAGATCTTTTGATGAATCTCGGGGCTCTAGGCTCGATAAGTGCACATTTGGTTTCCTATGCAGAGATTAGGGAGAGGTCTCCTGCTTCAATATCAACCATCTCTAAGAGACAGGTTGATAGATTACACCGGTTCCCCGTGAGAATGAAACAAGCTATTTTAAGAGAACTTGAGTGGCTAGAAGGTTAAGTGCAGTGCGTCACTAGGTCTATGATGTCTTTATCTTCAATACCGGTGTCACCTTAGCAACAACCAGTAGCATACGAATTGAACCCGGTGTCTGCCCTAAGGTTGATCATTGGAGGGCTATTTCTTTTCACCCTTTTTCATAGCTTTTCTTTTTAATTCTTCAACCCCTTCTTTCTCCTTTCTCCTTTTCTCCTTTTTTCAACCATAGCTAAGGACTTCTAATTCTAATCTATTGGATTTGTCCTTGGGTAGATCCCTCCGGCTCTGGCGGATCATATGACGGTTTTTCCTAACCTTAGTTACCTTATATCTTCATGACTATCCTCTTGTTGCCATAAAACCATTCATTTGAAAATCTCTCAAAGTGTTTATGATAATAAAACACATTGTTCTTACCATTTTGGGAGTTTTACGACTTTTGAAGGACTCCCCCTTCACATGTGCTCATGAATTTTTTAAGAAATTTGCACATGCGTGAGGAGTATGCACTTTTTGAATTGATCCACCTTCAGTGTACATGATTGATTCGAGACACACTTACATCAGTAGTTAGACTAGCTTGAAATTATTACCCGTCCTGGTCAAGTCCAAAGAAAGTCTCTCGATACGGTACATTCTACTCAGACAAGTCCTATTCGAGACACGCTTATATCACTAGTTAAACTAGCTTGAAATTATTACCCGTCCAGGACAAGCCTTTTCGATTACTGACATTTAAGCTTCGTCAATTCATTGGTAATTACTGAGTCGAGCTCTTTTGAAATTCAACCACAATCTTTACACATTTTGATCACATTTTAATCATATCTTCTCCCCCTCAAAAATAGCATATCGTGATATTTTTGATATCAACTTGTTAATACAAATATCGCCTAAAAACGTTATTTATATTTTACGATCTTCGCTAAGTTTTGTTAAAGACAAAATGTAAACTTTAGTTTCTAAGTAAAACATAATCTTAGTTTTAAAGACTTGCATAAACTAGACTTTTGCTACATTTTACATTTCATAAAACACAACACTTTTTATTTTTTAAAATAGAAATGTCATACATTTATGGAAAGAAAGTGTGTTTGACTTATTATATGGTTGCTTGCAAGTTTTGTATTTGACTAATGAGATGTGACATTGTTTGGTTTACAAGGTGTAATTGATTGGGTCTAAACCGTCAGATATAATTGACCAAGGTCAATTAGTCAAAAACAACTTATCCCAATACTCCGTGGATAGTATAGTGTGTCCCCGGGTCGTTAAAGTCCCAGCGAGATTGAAATGGTGTATTTTGAAATCGTTTATGAGTGAGTGGCACTGAGGTCAGTAGCCCAGATGATGTGGAATTGATATTGCTACTGTTATTTTGGTATTTGTTCACAGATATGATATTCACAAAAATCAGATATACAAGAATATGCACAAATTCACAATTAAGATCACGTAACAGACTGGAAAAATGGGATTTGGTAATTAACAAACTATAGGGGGTGCTTTTGAAACTTAAAAATTAAAAAGAAATTTGAAAATGAAAATGAAATTATAAAAATGATTATTTTAATATTTAAATATTATTTAATTAATAAAACTATTTAAAATCTAAGTTAAATCTAATTTAAATTAACTAATAATTATAAATATTACAAATTAACCTAAAAACTTGCAAAAATAATTTCTAAACTTAAATTAGAACTTGAAGAAAGTATAAAAAATAAAAATAAATATTTTTGTCTTTTTATGGATTTTTTATTAATTAAAAACTGTTTAACTTAATTAAACTAATTAAAATAATTTAAATTAATATTAATACTAAATTAACTTAGAAAATTATGAGAAAATTTATAAAATTACTTAACCATCACAGGAATCCTAAAAAATTATAAAAACCTCTAAAAATCATGTTTAAGGCTAATCCACTAATTAATTACCTTTTAATCAACTTAAATCTAATTTAAATAATTAAAATAAGAAAAATGGAAAATGAACAGTAGAAATTAAAAATATATTTTCTAAAAGTCTAATATATTATATAAGAGCTATAAAAAATATAAAAACTAGGTTATGATTTATAAAAAATAAGTATGCTATTTAAAACTTAATATTAATTAATAATTAAGAAAATTAATATTAAATCTACTAAATACTAAATTGCAGAATAAAAATCTGAAAAATTTACTAAAAATACTTTACTATATAAGGTAATTAATAAAAATATAAAAATACTAAGTACTTAATAAAAATCTAAAAATGAAAAATAAAATTTAAATTAAATTAAATAGAAACTATCACTTAATATTAAATTGGTTTTTCTTGGATTTTCTTTTACAAACTTACTTTACTACTGAAAATAGAAAACTTTTGTGAAAACACTTTTGAAATCAGCTTATAAATAAGCAGTATGCACCCCTAAACCAAATTAGTTGACTTATGTTGACTGGATGGACAAATAAGCACACAGGACTATAGGTGGGGTCCACAAGGGTGAAAATAAGTTAAACAAACTAAAATAAGCCAGAAACAACCAACAATGATAAAAAATAAGCTGTATGGGAAGAAATAAGCACTTTGCAATATGAGAATGAACACAGAATGGGACAAACTTATGGGTGAATTCCAGGTGGGGTCCACTAAGATCTAGGTCAAACAAATGGTCAATCCGTGTTCCCTGGTAGGAGGGGGTTGGGAAAAACCAATTGGAACCACTGGGGCCCACTGGGTTGGCCAGAAATCACCACCAAAGTGGTGGTGGTGAGATGATCAGTTGTGCACAGGGCAATGGCTTGCCCTGCAGTCCACTTCCAAGGGTAATTTAGTCCACAGGAAAAATTCACAAAATTAAAGAAACCCTGGGAAAATGAAGTTGAGGTGGTAAAGTTTAACTACAATGAATTTCAGATCCTCAATCCAAACACTTAAATCACAAAAATTCTTGTAATTTTACCCAAAATCTGAAAGGTGCAATTTGACTTTTTGAGAAATCACAAGATTTGACTTATTAGGATTTCTAATCACTCCTACTGATTAAAGGCTAAGTTACAAGCTATATTTAAGCTAAATTATTCTATATTAACAACTTATATAACTATTTTGATGGATTTGAATACCCAAAACTCTCACATGTGAGGGGCAAAATTTAGTGATTTTGACTTTTTTGTGAAACAAGACTGGATTTTATGGTCTAAACTACCAAGTGAAACCTAAGGCAAGCTATTTGAATGATAATTCCCCTCTGAGATCAATAACAACACATTCAATTTTGCAGATCCAAACACCCCTAATGCTTAACCGTTTTGTGATTTCCAAATCAACTAGGTGTTAGATTGTATAAACTTGATCCCAAACTGCAAATTATAACTATTTAAACTTGTTTAAGCACTTAGAGACAGAATACCACAACAATCACATAAATTTAACACTCAAGCTAATTTGGCAGTCAAATGTGAAATTATAAGTGACTATATATTCTAACAAGCTAGTAATGATTATTAAGCTAAAAACTACTTAAACACAATCAACTAGTACAGATTAACACAGATTAGCAATGAACGAGCAATCAATCAGAAGCTACTAAGAACTAGGAGTTTTAGTGGAAAATTTAGATAAGCAAAATCTTACAAGAATACCCTCAGCATGAACATAGGGTTTTCCTATGAAGCCTATCTTTAGATAGGCCAACTTCAACTCCAATCTTGCTCCTCAATGATCCTCAGTACCTGAAAACAAGTTAGAACCAAAACAGTTGACCAAGTTTGACTTCTTTTGTGTTTTTGATGTTTACTATTAATTCTGAGTTTTAGAGTCTCTACAAGCTTAAATAAGCTCAAGGGAACTGATTGAGCCTAAACCGTCTTATTATTATTGACCAAGGTCAATAAGTCAAAGATAGCCTAGAATCAATGCTCCGTGGAAGTATAGGGTTTCCCCGGGTCGTTATGTCCCGACGAGGTGTGGATGGTATTGAAACGGTTTCGTGATCGAGTGAATTTGGACGAAAATGGATATAAGTGAGTTGTGATGATTACACTACTGGAATATGAAAGAAAACAGCTTAAATACACTATATTAACAATACTGGAAAGTAAGGAAAACTAGAAACGTTTAAAACTTAAAACGCGTACGTTCACGTTTAAATAAAACGTAAGCGTACGAAATAAAAAGTAAAAACGGAAATCTGAAAACACCCAGGGGGTGAAAATGACTTTTTTACAAACTAAAACATAAAAGAAAATTTTTAGAAAATTAAAATAAATTTTAACCCTAATTAATTATTTAATATTAATTAAATACTAATTATTACTAATTATTAATATTTAAAACACTTAAATATAATTTAATACTAATTAAATACTAGAAAAATGAAAATAAAATTTCTAAAATTATAAAATAACTAAAAATAAGTTTTAAAATTAAAAATAACTATTTTTGTCTTTTTGTGAATTTTCTATTAATTAATTACTTATTAATTACTAATTAACTAATTAACTATTTTAAATTAAGAAAAATACTAAATGAACAGTAAAAATTCTAAGAAAATTTCTAAAATTACTTTATAACATATTAAAGCTATAAAAAATATAAAAACAAGGTTTTGATTAATAAAAACTAATTATGCTATTTTAAACTATTTATTAATTAATTATAAATAAAACTAAAATTAATTCTAATAAATACTAAATGGTAAAATAAAAATCTGAAAAATTTATTATAACTATTTTAACCTAAGATGAAATTATTAAAAATATAAAAACACAACTTACTTAATAAAAATGTAAAAATGGAAATTAAAATTAAATCTAATTAAATAGAAACTATCACTTAATTTTATATTTGTTTTTCTTGATTTTTATTTTACAAACTTATTAAATACTTAAAATTAAACACTTTTTGTAAAAACAAAAATTTTTGAAACTTAAAAATAAGCTGGAATAAACTAAAAACTTAAGCAGTTGACCAAGTTTGACCAATATGCAAAATAAGCTAAAACCAGCTCAAGTGGGACCCACTATGGTGAAATCTGGTACAAATGACTTATTAAAACATGGTTAAGCTAGAAAAAGCATAATGAGACCACTGAATAAGCCAAAAAGCCACCAATAAGCATTTAGTAACTTGTGTGGACTCAGAAAATGGGACAGATTTTAGGGGCTTATATAGGTGGGGTCCACTGAGATTGGGGTCAAACTAAGGGTCAATCTAGGAAGCCTACTAGGAGGGGGGTTGGTAGAATCAAGTTTGGTGGTCTGGGACACACTGTGGTGGTCATAAACCACCACCAAAAGTGGTGGGTTGGCTGGGTGTCTGCTGAGCAGGGCACAACAGTGAGCCTGCAGCTCACTTTGGAGAAGGATGGTGGTCACACAAAAAATCCTAAAAATCTAAAGATGCTAAAACCTTAAAGATGGGGTGGTAGAGATCAATTCCACAAAATATTAAGCTCTAACTCTTCTTAGAAAAATCAAAACAATTCTCCCTAATTTTGCAAAATCTGTGAAACTTGAAAACCTTGACTTTGGATGAAATCATTTATTTTGACTTTTGTGAATTTAGAATGACTCTAATGAACTTAAAACATGATTATAGACTAAAACTAAGTTACTCTATCCTAAATCTACCAATTATGAGTTGATGTGGTGATTTATGGATCTTAAATACCACCACAGTGAACTGTGGTGGTGGGAAGATGGCGATTTGACTTTCTGCAGTTAAGATGAGCAAATAGGTGTTTGTTTCATGTTAATTGGAACCTAGGTGAGTTGCCTAAACAAGCATTGGCCATAAATGATCACCACAACACATTCAAACCTACAAATCCAAACACCCCTTTACTAGACAAATTACACTTTTTCTCATTTATCCAAGCTAATCCACCCACCATTACTGATCAATCCTTGGTACTGAGCAATAATCAAGTGCAAATGGGCAATAACAATTTACTTTAATCAATAAATACCAAAGATCAGTGACTTAGTTAAACATGAGCAGAATGAAACAGTTACAACAATTTTAACTTAAAGCAATCACACAAGCTCACAATTACTCAACTACAACTGATTTATGATCAATCACAATTTATGAACAGTAATCTAACAAACAAACATGTCTTAAACTAATACTTATGAAGATCAAATTCGAACTAGAAAATATAAAATGAAACTCACAACTTTTTGATCCCCTAACTGAAATAGGGGAGACTCACAATCCAGGCCTATCTTTAGATAGGCATATCACCACCATGAAGAACCATTTTTCACTGCTAATTGGCCACCACAATACCAATTCAAACCCACTTTGACTTTTGTTGACCATTTTGAACTTTTGAGCTAGACAGCTTCAATGCAAAACCAATTGCACTCATTTACTTATATTAAGCTACAAAGAAGCTTTTAAGAGCTTAAATGAAAAGGTTTTAATGGCAATGTAATTTGAACAAAGTTTTAACTAATTAACAACTTATGAAATTTATTAAAACTGAAATCAACACAAGAAAGCTGAGAATTGAAATTGAGATTAAATAAGGTTTAAATTACACTAATACAATAGGATACAAGCTTTTTAATTCAAAGATTACAATGAAATTGAAAATTAAACTAAAATCGACACTAAGCTAAACTATAACTACTCTAATAATCTTTCCCATCTGCTTCAACTCCCTTTTGTAGCCTCCAGTTGTCTTGAGTGGGACCCACAGGTCAAATCCCAGCAATCAAATCGTCCAATGGATCACTCTTGCACCTTTTCTCAATTTGGCGGGAAAATTCCCATTTGACCAATTGATTGTCTGATAACGTGTAGTAGGGGGGGGTTGCATTAAATGGAGGTTGGGATGTGTGATGAAGGCAGGGATAAGGTTGGTGGTTGTCAGAGGTGCAAGAGGGGGGGAAGAATACCAGGTGGTATCCTGGTTTTGGAGGTAAGGGGAAGAGGATGGTGGGTTTGACCGAGGTTGACCTGGGGTGGGAGTGGGCTTTATTTCTTTGGGCTTAGTGGTGTGGACTGGATCAGGTGGGAGTTGGATTTGGTTTATTGGGTAATTTTATTACTAAGGGTCCGTTTGTAAATGTAACTTAAAAATCAAAAAGGACCAAAATGTAATAAATCTGAAGTTTGAGGGTCTGTAATGTAATTTTACCAAAGTTTATCACAAGGACCTAATTTGCCATAGATGAATAGTACTTGGATATTTTTGATATTTTTTATTTTTTTTAAATACCCGGGGACTAAAACTGACAATTCCCAAACTCCAGGGACCAAACCTGTAATTTTCTGATTTTTGAAGGGTTTAACCTGTAAATTCTCAAAAGTTATCATAAAGGGCCAATTATGTCATTTAAGAATAGTATAAGGTTATTTTGATTATTTTCTTATTTTTAAAACCTTAGGGACTAATTTTGACATTTTTCGAAGTTGAGGGACCAAAGTTGTAAATATGTGATTTTAAACTTTAAAGGACTATTTCTTACAACTTATGAATCCCAAGGACCTTTTATGACATTTGTAAAAGTTTTGATTCACCAGGGACTAGTTTTGCAAATTTATGAAATTTGAGGGACTGAAACTGCCAATTATGCAAACTTTGTACGTTTTTCATTTGTTTTTGCATATTTTGTGTTTGAAACATATAAAACACACCTCTAAGATATTTTTAAGTATTTTGATACATATTTGGGTGTTTTTGTATGTTTTGGCAGTTCATATAAGACAAAAATGATGAGTATTTACACACTCATCAATCCCCCACACTAAACTATTGCTAGTCCCTAGCAATCTTTTGAGAAAACATAATGGATTTTAAACTCTTTACCAAAAGCCATCACTTCTGGAGTAGCCAGGTGTAAGAACTGTGGCACACCTGATAACCGTGTGATTTTGAGCAAACCACCAGCTGTCAACGGATTTGATTAGTCTTTACCAAAAGCCGTTTGCTTCTGGACTAGCCAGCATCTTGATGGACTAAGTCAACATCTTGGTGAGCTGAATACTAATTATGGATTTTCCACTGCCTTTACCACAAGCCATAATCTTGCGGGCTAGCCAACTCATTTGCTTATGAGGATACGGGGGAGTTGAGGAACCATGCAATTTTGGGCAAATTGCAAGCCGTCAACGGATTTGAGATGTCTTTACCAAGAGCCGTTTGCTCCTGGACTAGCCAATCCCTTTTGTCGTTTAGACAAGGCGGATTGATTACCACAAAAAATTTTGAGCTCAAGTGAAAAATTTTTGAAAATTTTTGGTCAAAAACGGGGGTATAAGATAGTAAAATGTGATAAAATTAGCTAGAATAGCGAATACCCCCCCACACTAATCATGAATATTGTCCTCAATATTCAAAATCCCGGCTATTATGCCGACATTTAGAACGTAAAAGGACAACATTACAAGCTAAGCGTGGAAAACATCATTATGTATTTTCACTTCTGTAATCATAGCATGGGGGACTCCCCCACACTTAGGGTGAAAACCCTATAAGCATGCTCAGTTTTTGTTTACCGAGTCGCGAGCTTGACTCGACCCCGAATTAATTAGTCCATGGGGAAGTATGATGTGGAAGAAATAATCACCATCGGACTTTCATTCAAGATGTTTGGATAAACATTTGAAGCACGTGAAAGTTCCACACCGATGAGATATAATCCCGGCCCAAAATAATGGTAAATGAAAATGCCGGGATCAAAGATAATGTCTTCATTCCCGAAGGAGTGAAGAACAGGAGAAGTCACCTTGTAGGTGAAGAAAAGGAAGAAAAGCATGATGAAAATCATGATAAGATCTTCTTCCTCGAAGGCAGGCTCATTAGCCTGATTTTGGATTGCAAAGGTTAAGCTCGTAAACATCCCGGGAGGGTGGGTGGGAATTTGCAAACTCTCATGATTGAGAGCATCTCCCCCGGGATATCAAACTCCGAAGGAGTCATGACATGAGTGAGTTCACAGGAGAACTCATCAAATGTGAATGAATCATATTCTGGATTGATGTGCGTGAGTTCACAGGAGAACTCATCGAAGGTAAATGATTCATAATCGGGGAGAGAATTATGAGAATGAGAAGTGGTAATGCCACTAATCTTCTCTCCCAAAGGATCAAAAGTAAAGGCTTCAAATTCCGGTATAGGGTCATCGGAGAGAATGTCACTATCCTTTATGGGGATAGGAGATGAAATAGGTTTCTCTTTGAAAGCCTCGATTTTAGAAATGAGGAGATTGACTTTCAATAATGTAGCACGAAGTGCTTCATCCTTAATTTCAGTGTCAATCTCATCATTCTCTTCTTCTAAGCTAACTAGCTCAAAAGGCAAACCTTCCACATGACTGATGTCTCCAGAAGATAAAGAATTTTCATCAGCATGGGAAGTACTAAGCTCGATGTTGGGATTAGAGTTTAAAAGATTTTCATTTTCTCCCACATCGGCTTCAGAATCAAGGAGACCATCATCATTTCCCAAAGGAAGTGGATTGATGTGAGTAAGTTCGTTTGTGACTTCCTCAATAAGAGGGTCAACATCCGAATGAGGAAATGGTGCCTCCTCATACTCAACTTCTCCATAAGATGTGTAATCATCATTAAAATCGGAGAAGGTCTCAAAATGATCTTTTGGATTTTCAGGGTGAGAAGGTAGATCACACACATGATCCAAAGTTCCCTGTGACTCTCCTGGGATTGGGATAAGGATCTCAACACTAGACTTTATGAATTCGTCCGATTCCTTTGAAGGAACAGTGTCAAGATGCTCATCCCCCATGTTCGGAGAGTGAGTGGAAACCTCGGGTGTGACAGCAGTTGTTTGAGATGAAATCTCAACTGCTGGGATATCAATTGATGAACTTGATGAATCATTTTGAATAATAACAATCTTATCTTCGTCATCACTGTCATCATAGTCATCAAGTAGAGCAGTATTGCGAATATTAGCACGAAATTTAGCTGCTCGTTGCTCAGCCAATAATTCTTCCATGCTTTTTCCAGATTCTCGTTCTTCAGCAAGTAATTCTGCCATAGTTTTCCCACGAGAATTTGGAATGAAAGGAAATTGTGGGGATGTGGATGTGTCAAAACCGTAAGGTTGACATTGAAAATCACTATGAGGACCCCCACAATAAGCACAAGAAGAACTTGGAGTTTGGCGGAGTGAAATATTAGCTAACTCCTCCTTAAGTTCTTTAACTTTCTCAAGAACTTCTAAAAAGTCTTGCTGGATTTGAGGAGTTGCTAGGATAGTTTGACACTGTGGAGGTTGGTCTGGATACGAAGAGTCATAATTGTTACAAGGAAATGGATTCCTCGTTTGACAATCAGAGCTAAAGTGTGGACCTCCACAGTAATCACAACAGTAAAACTGATGTGGTTGTGGGTTGTATGTGCTAGAGTTATAATTGTTATCAGGAAACTGCTCATAGACAAGCGTGTTTCCCGATTGGCAATCAGAACTGTAGTGTGAACCACCACAGTACTCACAACAGTAAAACTGCTGAGACTGATGGTGTGGTAACTGATGGAATGAATCAGTCGTGTCATGGTAGGAATAGGGATCTTGGTTATAGACAGACCCGTTTCCCGACTCTACCATGCCACAACTGGGGCAATCGCCACCATTATGAGGATTACCACACCATTGGCAAACCAGAAAGTGTGGATGAGACATAGAAAGAATCAAATGTGTATAGAGGATGAGGAAATGAGAATCAAATATGTGAGAGGGTGAAGGTGAATATTTTTGGGATTTTTGAAAAACATTTTATCATAAAGAAAATCTTTTTGTGTTTTTTTTGTGTTTGTTGAAAACTAATTTTACAAAGTTTTCAGAAACAGTTTTGTTTTTAAAATAAGAAAATATGAACAAGGGATGGTAAATATACAATGGATGTATATCCAGGTTCACTAATACGCAAAACCGTGTAGAATACGCGCACAACCTCCCCGGCAGCGGCGCCAAATTTTGATTGAGCCTAAACCGTCTTATTATTATTGACCAAGGTCAATAAGTCAAAGATAGCCTAGAATCAATGCTCCGTGGAAGTATAGGGTTTCCCCGGGTCGTTATGTCCCGACGAGGTGTGGATGGTATTGAAACGGTTTCGTGATCGAGTGAATTTGGACGAAAATGGATATAAGTGAGTTGTGATGATTACACTACTGGAATATGAAAGAAAACAGCTTAAATACACTATATTAACAATACTGGAAAGTAAGGAAAACTAGAAACGTTTAAAACTTAAAACGCGTACGTTCACGTTTAAATAAAACGTAAGCGTACGAAATAAAAAGTAAAAACGGAAATCTGAAAACACCCAGGGGGTGAAAATGACTTTTTTACAAACTAAAACATAAAAGAAAATTTTTAGAAAATTAAAATAAATTTTAACCCTAATTAATTATTTAATATTAATTAAATACTAATTATTACTAATTATTAATATTTAAAACACTTAAATATAATTTAATATTAATTAAATACTAGAAAAATGAAAATAAAATTTCTAAAATTATAAAATAACTAAAAATAAGTTTTAAAATTAAAAATAACTATTTTTGTCTTTTTGTGAATTTTCTATTAATTAATTACTTATTAATTACTAATTAACTAATTAACTATTTTAAATTAAGAAAAATACTAAATGAACAGTAAAAATTCTAAGAAAATTTCTAAAATTACTTTATAACATATTAAAGCTATAAAAAATATAAAAACAAGGTTTTGATTAATAAAAACTAATTATGCTATTTTAAACTATTTATTAATTAATTATAAATAAAACTAAAATTAATTCTAATAAATACTAAATGGTAAAATAAAAATCTGAAAAATTTATTATAACTATTTTAACCTAAGATGAAATTATTAAAAATATAAAAACACAACTTACTTAATAAAAATGTAAAAATGGAAATTAAAATTAAATCTAATTAAATAGAAACTATCACTTAATTTTATATTTGTTTTTCTTGATTTTTATTTTACAAACTTATTAAATACTTAAAATTAAACACTTTTTGTAAAAACAAAAATTTTTGAAACTTAAAAATAAGCTGGAATAAACTAAAAACTTAAGCAGTTGACCAAGTTTGACCAATATGCAAAATAAGCTAAAACCAGCTCAAGTGGGACCCACTATGGTGAAATCTGGTACAAATGACTTATTAAAACATGGTTAAGCTAGAAAAAGCATAATGAGACCACTGAATAAGCCAAAAAGCCACCAATAAGCATTTAGTAACTTGTGTGGACTCAGAAAATGGGACAGATTTTAGGGGCTTATATAGGTGGGGTCCACTGAGATTGTGGTCAAACTAAGGGTCAATCTAGGAAGCCTACTAGGAGGGGGGTTGGTAGAATCAAGTTTGGTGGTCTGGGACACACTGTGGTGGTCATAAACCACCACCAAAAGTGGTGGGTTGGCTGGGTGTCTGCTGAGCAGGGCACAACAGTGAGCCTGCAGCTCACTTTGGAGAAGGATGGTGGTCACACAAAAAATCCTAAAAATCTAAAGATGCTAAAACCTTAAAGATGGGGTGGTAGAGATCAATTCCACAAAATATTAAGCTCTAACTCTTCTTAGAAAAATCAAAACAATTCTCCCTAATTTTGCAAAATCTGTGAAACTTGAAAACCTTGACTTTGGATGAAATCATTTATTTTGACTTTTGTGAATTTAGAATGACTCTAATGAACTTAAAACATGATTATAGACTAAAACTAAGTTACTCTATCCTAAATCTACCAATTATGAGTTGATGTGGTGATTTATGGATCTTAAATACCACCACAGTGAACTGTGGTGGTGGGAAGATGGCGATTTGACTTTCTGCAGTTAAGATGAGCAAATAGGTGTTTGTTTCATGTTAATTGGAACCTAGGTGAGTTGCCTAAACAAGCATTGGCCATAAATGATCACCACAACACATTCAAACCTACAAATCCAAACACCCCTTTACTAGACAAATTACACTTTTTCTCATTTATCCAAGCTAATCCACCCACCATTACTGATCAATCCTTGGTACTGAGCAATAATCAAGTGCAAATGGGCAATAACAATTTACTTTAATCAATAAATACCAAAGATCAGTGACTTAGTTAAACATGAGCAGAATGAAACAGTTACAACAATTTTAACTTAAAGCAATCACACAAGCTCACAATTACTCAACTACAACTGATTTATGATCAATCACAATTTATGAACAGTAATCTAACAAACAAACATGTCTTAAACTAATACTTATGAAGATCAAATTCGAACTAGAAAATATAAAATGAAACTCACAACTTTTTGATCCCCTAACTGAAATAGGGGAGACTCACAATCCAGGCCTATCTTTAGATAGGCATATCACCACCATGAAGAACCATTTTTCACTGCTAATTGGCCACCACAATACCAATTCAAACCCACTTTGACTTTTGTTGACCATTTTGAACTTTTGAGCTAGACAGCTTCAATGCAAAACCAATTGCACTCATTTACTTATATTAAGCTACAAAGAAGCTTTTAAGAGCTTAAATGAAAAGGTTTTAATGGCAATGTAATTTGAACAAAGTTTTAACTAATTAACAACTTATGAAATTTATTAAAACTGAAATCAACACAAGAAAGCTGAGAATTGAAATTGAGATTAAATAAGGTTTAAATTACACTAATACAATAGGATACAAGCTTTTTAATTCAAAGATTACAATGAAATTGAAAATTAAACTAAAATCGACACTAAGCTAAACTATAACTACTCTAATAATCTTTCCCATCTGCTTCAACTCCCTTTTGTAGCCTCCAGTTGTCTTGAGTGGGACCCACAGGTCAAATCCCAGCAATCAAATCGTCCAATGGATCACTCTTGCACCTTTTCTCAATTTGGCGGGAAAATTCCCATTTGACCAATTGATTGTCTGATAACGTGTAGTAGGGGGGGGGGGTTGCATTAAATGGAGGTTGGGATGTGTGATGAAGGCAGGGATAAGGTTGGTGGTTGTCAGAGGTGCAAGAGGGGGGGAAGAATACCAGGTGGTATCCTGGTTTTGGAGGTAAGGGGAAGAGGATGGTGGGTTTGACCGAGGTTGACCTGGGGTGGGAGTGGGCTTTATTTCTTTGGGCTTAGTGGTGTGGACTGGATCAGGTGGGAGTTGGATTTGGTTTATTGGGTAATTTTATTACTAAGGGTCCGTTTGTAAATGTAACTTAAAAATAAAAAAGGACCAAAATGTAATAAATCTGAAGTTTGAGGGTCTGTAATGTAATTTTACCAAAGTTTATCACAAGGACCTAATTTGCCATAGATGAATAGTACTTGGATATTTTTGATATTTTTTATTTTTTTTAAATACCCGGGGACTAAAACTGACAATTCCCAAACTCCAGGGACCAAACCTGTAATTTTCTGATTTTTGAAGGGTTTAACCTGTAAATTCTCAAAAGTTATCATAAAGGGCCAATTATGTCATTTAAGAATAGTATAAGGTTATTTTGATTATTTTCTTATTTTTAAAACCTTAGGGACTAATTTTGACATTTTTCGAAGTTGAGGGACCAAAGTTGTAAATATGTGATTTTAAACTTTAAAGGACTATTTCTTACAACTTATGAATCCCAAGGACCTTTTATGACATTTGTAAAAGTTTTGATTCACCAGGGACTAGTTTTGCAAATTTATGAAATTTAAGGGACTGAAACTGCCAATTATGCAAACTTTGTACGTTTTTCATTTGTTTTTGCATATTTTGTGTTTGAAACATATAAAACACACCTCTAAGATATTTTTAAGTATTTTGATACATATTTGGGTGTTTTTGTATGTTTTGGCAGTTCATATAAGACAAAAATGATGAGTATTTACACACTCATCAGGAACTTACGTGAAGCTATTTCAGTCCATGGTTCTTGCTTTAAATCAGAACTCAAATTTGCATAAATTGAGAAAATGGAAATTGCACAAAACAGAAATGAGACTTTGATTTTATTAATTGAAAAGATTCAGAGTACACTAGGATTACTACTACAATGCTTAGAATTGAAAGTTACACTGAAATGAAAGCTTAATTTAAAAATCGACACTAAATTTTGACTAACAAACTACACTAGTCTTCCTTGCACTCCCCTGCCTTTTATAGCCATCTCCTAGGGTTTCCTTGCCCTCTCTAAACCTTTCCCATTTGATCTTGGCCGTTAATATGTCCTGAAATGATCTCAACCTTTAAATTAGGTTTTGGCGCCAAAATTGGGTAAGGGTGTTTGGACTGTTATTACAACTGGGGGGGGGGGGGGGGCATTTATTGTGGTGTGATAGTTAGGTAAAGTGGGTTGGGCGGTGGCTTCTGATGGAGGTATGATGGGACCTGCAAGTGGGGTTGTGGGGGAGGGAAGGCTGGTGGGGATGGTGGTCGTTTGACCAAGTTTGACTGAGGTCAAACTTTGACCCCGTATAATACTTTGGGTGTGGCGTGGGCTGTGGTGTGTTTTGGCCCAAATACAAAGGAATGGGTGGGCTTAGGATTGGATTGGGTTTAATTTTTATTTTGGAGTAGTATTTTTAGGTCCGATTTGGTTTATTGTTACACAAGGACTATTTTTGCAATTCTTCGAAAGTTGAGGGGTGAGTTTTGGCATTTTTCCAAATTGTTCCCAAGGGTGTATTATGCCAAAGTATAAATACACCAGGGACTACAATTGCCAAACTTTCAAACTTCAGGGACCATTTGTGTAATTTTCACCAAACTTTCCACCAAGGACCAATCCTGCCACAAAAGGTTAGTGCAAGGACAATTTTCAAAGTTCAGGGACTAAACTTGACATTTTGTGAAAGTTTTCACCAAAGGACTGAATGCGTAACTTTTTGATCTAAAAGGACCTTTGGTGACTTTTTCAAGTTTTTAGAATAACCAGGGACTAGATTTGACAACTTTTGAAAGTTGAGGGACTGAAACTGCCAATTGTGCAAACTTTGTGCGTTTTTCATCTGTTTTTGGTATTTTTGCATTTGAAACAAGTAAAACACTTTCCTGGGATATTTTCACTATTTTGATTCAATATTGAGTGTTTTTAGATGTTTTGGCAGCTCAGAAATGGTAAAAATGATGAGTATTTACACACTCATCAATCCCCCACACTAAAACATTGCTAGTCCCTAGCAATCTTTTGAGAAAAACCTGATGAATTTGAAAATCTCTTTACCAAAAGCCATCACTTCTGGAGTAGCCAGGTGTAAGAACTGTGGCACACCTGACTACCGTGTGATTTTGAGCAAACCACCAGCTGTTAACGGATTTGGTTAGTCTTTACCAAAAGCCGTTTGCTTCTGGACTAGCCAGCATCTTGATGGACTAAGTCAACATCTTGGTGAGCTGAAAACCAATTATGGATTTTCCACTGCCTTTACCACAATCCATAATCTTGTGGGCTAGCCAACTCATTCGCTTTATGGGATATGGGGAGTTGAGGAACCATACAATTTTTGGCAAATTGCAAGCCATCAACGGGTTTGAGATGTCTTTACCAAGAGCCGTTTGCTCCTGGACTAGCCAATCCATTTGTCATTTAGACTTTGGCGGACTGGTTACCACAAAAATTTTGAAATAAAGTAAAATTTTTTTGAATAATTTAGGCCTAAAAATGGGGGTACTTAGAGAGTTTTGTGATAAAATTCGTAAGAATTACCCCCCCCCCCCCCACACTAGAATTGAATATTGTCCTCAATATTCAAAGTCCTGGCTATTATGCCGAAACTCTGAACGGAAAAAGCTAATATTCGAATCTAATTGTGGAAATATTGATTTTATTTTTCACTTTATTTATCTGTACATACAATTACACCTTTTTTTTCTTTTTTTTTTTAACTTGAATTTTATATACGTATTTACTTTTCAAGAGGTGGGGGACGGCCACTCCCCCACACTAGGGTGGTAGAAAGTAGAAAGAAGTCAGAAATACGGGTGAAAACCCATATATGTTGCTAATTTTTGTTCACCGAGTCACTAGCTAGACTCGATCCCCGAATTCATTGGTCCATGGGGAAAGTTTGGAGATCCGGGACAACCATGGGTGGTATGTCCTCTCCAAAATAATGTTTCAATCGATGACCATTCACTTTGAAGTTGGGACCTTCGGGTTGAGATAACTCAATAGTCCCGTATGGATATACTTTAGCAATAGTAAATGGTCCAGTCCACCGGGTTTTTAATTTCCCCGAGAAGATCTTTAATCTTGAGTTGAAAAGAAGGACTCTGTCACCGACGTTGAAAACGCGGTTCTTTATTTTAGAGTCGTTAATCTTCTTTGTCTTTTCTTTGTAGCTCAAAGAGTTCTCGTAGGCTTGATCACGAAGTTCGTTTAATTCATTGAGTTGAACCTTACGGTGATCACCCGCTTTATGAAGGTCGTAGTTAGCATGTTTCAAGGACCAGTAGGCTTTGTGCTCGAGCTCGATCGGTAAATGACACGCCTTCCCGTATACAAGCTTGTATGGAGTACTCCCGATGGGTGTTTTGTAAGCTGTACGGAAGGCCCAGAGTGCATCATCTAGTTTCTCCGACCAGGAAGCACGGTTTTCACCTACTGTCCTCTCAAGAATCCGTTTTATACCACGGTTGGAAACCTCCACCTGCCCACTTGTTTGGGGGTGATACGCGGTAGAAAGACGATGAGTAACACCGTACTTAAGCATGACTTTTGCAAATTGATCATTGCAAAAGTAAGTACCGCGATCACTAATGATGGCACGTGGAGTTCCAAAACGAGCAAAGAGGGATTTTAGAAATTTCACAGTAACTCGGGCATCGTTAGTGGGTAAGGCCTTAGCCTCAACCCATTTTGACAAATAGTCAACAGCCACGAGAATATACTTGTTTCCACTAGAAGATGGGAATGGCCCCATAAAATCAATGCCCCAGACGTCAAAGATTTCACAAACTTGAATAGCATTTTGTGGCATTTCGTTCTTTTGTGAAATATTCCCGTGACGCTGACAAGCATCACAGTCTTTGACTAACTCGTGGGCATCCTTATAGATCGTGGGCCAATAGAAACCGGAATCAAACACCTTTTTGGCGGTGTAGTTAGGACTATGGTAGCCCCCGGTGGGTCCAGCATGGCAAGCCTTGAGAATATCAGCGGCTTCCTGTCCGTACACACATCGCCTGATGACTTGATCGACATAGATTTTAAAGAGAAAGGGGTCGTCCCAGAAGTAATGTTTAACGTCTTTGAAGAATTTGTTTTTCTGTTGGGACGTCAACCCCTTAACGATGAAGTTACCTGCATGGTAATTTGCAAAGTCGGCAAACCATGGGGTAGTAGAGTCACCACGAAAAGCAACCGCATTGAGTGTTTCGAGAGGAAATGTTTCATTGATTTCCTTTTTCTCGAACACATCCTGATGAGGGTTTTCTAATCGTGAGAGATGATCAGTAGCAAGGTTCTCAGCTCCTTTTTTATCACGGATAATGATATCAAATTCTTGGAGGAGGAGAACCCAACGGAGAAGCCTCGGCTTTGCATCTTGCTTTGCAAATAGGTACTTCAAAGCCGAGTGATCCGTATACACCACGCATTTGGTCAGGATAAGTATGGTCGGAATTTCTCAAAGGCATACACCACAGCTAGGAGTTCTTTTTCAGTGGTGGTGTAATGACCTTGAGCCTCGGTCATAGTTTTGCTTGCATAGTGTATAGGCTGAAAGTATTTTGATTTTCGTTGCCCCAAGACCGCACCTATGGCAAAATCACTAGCATCGCACATAAGCTCAAAAGGTAGGTCCCAATCGGGGGCAACAAGAATCGGTGCCTCGGTAAGCTTTTTCTTTAATGTTTCAAAAGCTTCGATGCACTCAGGAGAGAAGATGAAAGGAGCATCCTTCTCGAGGAGATGGGTCATAGGCCGGGCAATCTTAGAAAAATCTTGGATAAACCTACGGTAGAAGCCGGCATGACTCAAAAAGCTCCTAACACCTTTTACGGTGGTGGGATGAGGTAATTTAGCAATGACATCGATTTTGGCTTTGTCAACCTCAATCCCATTTTTTGAAATTTTATGGCCGAGGACAATGCCCTCCTTGACCATAAAGGGGCTCTTCTCCCAGTTGAGACTTAGATTCGTTTCTTTGCAACATTTAAGCATCTGTTCCAAGTGGGAGAGGCAAGACTGGAATGAATCCCCGATGACTGAAAAGTCATCCATGAATACCTCCATGGTTTTCCCGATCATTTCGGAAAAGATAGACATCATGCACCTCTGGAACGTGCCTGGTGCATTACATAAGCCGAAAGGCATACGTCTGTAAGCAAAAGTTCCGTAGGGGCATGTGAAGGTAGTCTTCTCTTGATCCTGGGGATCAATGGGGATTTGGAAGTAACCCGAAAAACCATCGAGGAAGCAGTAATATTCATTCCCCGCAAGTCTTTCAAGCATCTGGTCCATAAAAGGGAGAGGAAAATGGTCTTTACGGGTGGCTTCATTTAACTTTCGATAGTCAATACATACTCGCCAACCCGTGACCAAACGAGTTGGAATCAACTCGTTATCCTCGTTGGTGACAACGGTAATGCCACCCTTTTTAGGGACACAATGAATTGGGCTAACCCAAGGACTGTCAGAAATAGGATAAATCAATCCCGCATCAAGAAGTTAAAAACTTCTTGTTAGATAACTTCGTGGATTTTGGGATTTACCCTTCTCTGTTGTTGCATTGCTAGCTTAAAGTCATCCTCCATTAAGATTTTGTGTGTACAAAAGTCTGGGCTTATGCCCTTAATGTCGGAGAGTTTCCAAGCAATTGCTTGCTTGTTTGCTTTAAGAACCTTTAGGAGTGTTGCCTTTTCCTCGTCTTTTAAGTCTTTAGCAATAATGACGGGTAATTTATTATCACCCTCCAGGAATGCATATTCTAGATGAGGAGGCAAGTCCTTGAGCCCAACCTCGGGAAAGTCTTCAGTTATTTCAACATTTTTGACTTCCGCTTTATGAAGTATTTTTGGAGATGGAGAGGGTGAAGGATCGTCGTTTAACAATCTTTCAAGGAGAAGAATGTCCCCCTCCGGGTCAAGATAGTTTTCATCAACCCCATTTGGGATTGAGCTATCTTGAGCAAGAAAAGCCTCGACCTCTTCCAGAAGGAAGTCACTTCCCTCAAACGGAGTGAGGGAAGGGGAAGGGTCGGAAATGATAGGGTCAGTAGAAAGACTGCCACTGGATGAGAAACCAAGGACTTCTTGAGAATACTCCTCAGACGCAACATCGATGATGTCAATTCGGTTAACCGTTTCAGCGTCATAGTTGGAGGAGTATCTTGAAGTCTGATCAAGATTGAATGTGATAGCTTCGCCACCAACACGTAGAGTGATTTCTTCTTCGAATACATCGATTAAAGCACGACCCGTTCTTAAGAATCCCCTCCCGAGAATGAGAGGAACTCTTGGGTCAGCATCGAAATCAACAATCACGAAATCTGCCAAAAAATGGAATTTTCCTACTTTCACGAAGATATCTTCGGCAATGCCGAGAGGACGGGATATAGTACGGTCTGCAAGCTCGAGTGTCATGCAGGTCGGAGTGAGAGCAGGAAGTGAGAGTCTTTTCCATACTGTGTAAGGCATGAGGTTAATGCTTGCACCGAGATCGGCCAAGGCAAAGCATTCAACCATCCCCGGGAAAATACAATGAATGAGAAATTTCCCGGGATCTCCAAGCTTTTCGGGAAGCTTTTTCAAGAGCACTGCTGAGCAGTGCTCATTAAGAGGAGTTTTTGCCATCTCACAGAGTTTTTCTTTGTTGCTTATAAGATTTTTGATTGTCGAAGCAAACTTAGGCATGAGAAGAAGAGCGTCCGCGAAGCTAATATCAAAGTGTAATTCTTGGAAAATTTGATAAAATTTTTCCATCTGATGGTTAGCTTTTTCGCGGTTCTTTTGATCATTCAAACATGAAGGATATGGAATTGAAGGCTTAGGATCATACTTCGGGATTTCATCAGAACTCACAGGGTGATCAAATACAACTTTTGGCTTACGAGCCGGGACCGGGACAACTTGAGGGTGGACGTTGTTAATACCTTCGTTATTAGTAGGAAGTACCGTGTCCGTGGTAACCTCAGGTTCACGTTCCGCTACCTTAATAGGAGGAGAAGAAGAGGTAGAAGGAATCGAGGGTCCATTGTATGATACCCCGCTTCGGGTGGTGATCACTTTGACATCGCCCCCCCGGGTTAGCGATCGTGTTGCTCGGTAATGTACCCGGGCCCGAGGGTCGATCATTTAAAGACTTCTAAAGCTCATAGATCTTGCTGATCAATAACCGATTCATTTCCTCTTGTGCTTTCATGAATTGTTTTAGCACTTCATCTGAGGAAGACGAGGGTGGAACAACGTTTTGAGGAGGATTTTGAACACGATTGTTTTGAAAATTCCCTTGATTTTGATTGTTGTTACCCTGAAAATTGTTTCTCTGATTGAAATTATACTGATTGTAATTTCCTTGATTCTGGTTTCTTTGAAAATTTCCTTGAAAACCTTGGTTTTGATTGCCATTTTGAAAATTGTTTTGATTAAACTGGCCTTGATTTTGATTCGGGATTTGGAAATTTGAGTTTTTACCTTGGTTAAAATTCTGATTCGAGTTACGGTTTTGATTTTGGTTAAAACCGGGAGGTCCGAGAAAATTGTTGGAACGATAGCTTAGGAGATTACGGTCCCCTTGCAGTTGGTAAGAATTACCTCCCGTATTGTAGGAACCGTGAGCAGCATACACGTTCTCTTGAGGAAAGCCAGCAGTAGCTGGACACTCGGAATACAGATGAGGGCCCCCACAAGTTTCACAACTTCGGGCCACTGCTTTCACTTGTTGATTTTGAACCTGATTTTGCATCGTTTGGTTCATTCTCAACACAGCCGTAGAAATATCATCCATCTTTTTGGTAAGAGCAATTATTTCAGGAGATGATGATGAAGGAGTAACTGAATTACATGACGCATCCCTCTCCACAGAGGAATCCCAAAAGTTATGGTGGGCAGTCATGTTCTAGATTAAATCATAGCACTCCTCGGGACGCCTTTTCATAAAGGTCCCACCAGCAGCAGCATTGAGAATATCCCGGTGCCTCAATGTTAGACCATTATAGAAGGTATCAATGATGGTAACTTGCAACATATTGTGGTTAGGGCACCGATCAATAGCTAGCTTATAACGTTCCCAAGCCTCAAAAAGAGACTCATCGGGACGTTGCCGGAAGTTGCTGATATCATTTCGTAACTTGGTAACCATGGAAGGTGGAAAATATTTTGCTAAAAACTTGGTTACCATTTCATCAAAGGTGTGAATAGAATTCTTTGGGAGTCGGTCAAACCATGCAGTGGCATGATGAGTGAGAGAATAGGGAAAGAGGTATAGCCGGAGGGCATCATCGGTGGCACCATGTTGTTTCATGCTTTGGGTGACCGTGAGATATTTGTCAAGATGCTTATTGGCATCGTCACCCGGTAGTCCGTGAAATTGACACGAATTCTGGACTTGTTGGATCATGTGGTGCTGGAGGCCAAAGTCCGTAGCCTCAATAGTGAGTGGTGCAATAGGCCCACCCCGCCCTTGCATGGTAGGCTGGCACAGCTCCTCCATCATTCGGAGATCGGGAGCTGGCACATCCCTGGGAGGGTCAGGGGGTGGTAAAGGTGGTGGTGGCCCAGCGGCCATTTCGGTCTTTGGTTCTTGTGTGTCAGAACGTAGCTCGGGTACGTTTTCTGATGTTTACGTTTTGTTTGTGACCGAGTGCGCATGCACTAAAAACAATTTTTCAAAACAAGATTCGAGGCAAAACCACAGTGAACTTAAATCAATTATCACAAGTGAATGGCTTCTTTAAAAAAGGTACACCACTCACAGGGATATAAAGGCAAGTTTTTATCTTAAGTTTGGGAACTTATTATGTCCACACCCCCAGTTGGTAGGTGTTCAGCCTTGGTTTGCGGTGGTAAGATTTTATGTATTTATTAATTTGAAAAACTGCTTTAGGCTTATGGGTGTGTGTGCAGAAAACTTGGGAAATATTTTTGGAACTGATTCGTTAACTGAAATCGTTCTTTTAAGATTACTCGCAGGATGGCGGGAGGAAGTAAATAGGTTTCCTCTTCAGTTCGCAATTTAATGTCAGAACTTACCTTAAACGAACTGTTTCAGGTTGTAATCTTAAAGAAAACGAAGTAATTTAACTTCACAGTTTGTTTTGTTGTTTTTGATTTTTTTGGTGTTTTTAACACTTTAGGAAAAGTGTTAATGAACTTTTTTGATATGATTATATTTTTTACAAAAACTTTTTACAAATTTGTACAGGGAGGGTTTTGAAAACCACTAAACTTAAAACGATTTTATAAAACACGCAACAACCTCCCCGGCAACGGCGCCCAATTTTAATTGGGTCTAAACCGTCAGATATAATTGACCAAGGTCAATTAGTCAAAAACAGCTTATCCCAATACTCCGTGGATAGTATAGTGTGTCCCCGGGTCGTTAAAGTCCCAGCGAGATTGAAATGGTGTATTCTGAAATCGTTTATGAGTGAGTGGCACTGAGGTCAGTAGCCCAGATGATTAGGAATTGATATTGCTACTGTTATTTTGGTATTTGTTCACAGATATGATATTCACAAAAATCAGATATACAAGAATATGCACAAATTCACAATTAAGATCACGTAACAGACTGGAAAAATGGGATTTGGTAATTAACAAACTACAGGGGGTGCTTTTGAATCTTAAAAATTAAAAAGAAATTTGAAAATGAAAATGAAATTATAAAAATGATTATTTTAATATTTAAATATTATTTAATTAATAAAACTATTTAAAATCTAAGTTAAATCTAATTTAAATTAACTAATAATTATAAATATTACAAATTAACCTAAAAACTTGCAAAAATAATTTCTAAACTTAAATTAGAACTTGAAGAAAGTATAAAAAATAAAAATAAATATTTTTGTGTTTTTATGGATTTTTTATTAATTAAAAACTATTTAACTTAATTAAACTAATTAAAATAATTTAAATTAATATTAATACTAAATTAACTTAGAAAATTATGAGAAAATTTATAAAATTACTTAACCATCACAGGAATCCTAAAAAATTATAAAAACCTCTAAAAATTATGTTTAAGGCTAATCCACTAATTAATTACCTTTTAATCAACTTAAATCTAATTTTAATAATTAAAATAAGAAAAATGGAAAATGAACAGTAGAAATTAAAAATATATTTTCTAAAAGTCTAATATATTATATAAGAGCTATAAAAAATATAAAAACTAGGTTATGCTTTATAAAAACTAAATATGCTATTTAAAACTTAATATTAATTAATAATTAAGAAAACTAATATTAAATCTACTAAATACTAAATGGCAGAATAAAAATCTGAAAAATTTACTAAAAATACTTTACTATATAAGGTAATTAATAAAAATATAAAAATACTAAGTACTTAATAAAAATCTAAAAATGAAAAATAAAATTTAAATTAAATTAAATAGAAACTATCACTTAATATTAAATTGGTTTTTCTTGGATTTTCTTTTACAAACTTACTTTACTACTGAAAATAGAAAACTACTGTGAAAACACTTTTGAAATCAGCTTATAAATAAGCAGTATGCACCCCCTTAACCAAATTAGTTGACTTATGTTGACTGGATGGACAAATAAGCACACAGGACTATAGGTGGGGTCCACAAGGGTGAAAATGGGTGCAAATAAGTTAAAAAACCTAAAATAAGCCAGAAGCAACCAACAATGATCAGAAATAAGCTGTATGGGAAGAAATAAGCATTTTGCAATCTGAGAATGAACACAGAATGGGGACAAACTTATGGGTGAATTCCAGGTGGGGTCCACTAAGATCTAAGTAAAAAAAATGGTCAATCCTTGTTCCCTGGTAGGAGGGGGTTGGGAAAAACCAATTGGAACCACTGGGACCCACTGGGTTGGCCAGAAATCACCACCACAGTGGTGGTGGTGAGATGATCAGCTGTGCACAGGGCAATGGCTTACCCTGCAGTCCACTTCCAAGGGTAATTTAGTCCACAAGAAAAATTCACAAAATTAAAGAAACCCTGGGAAAATGAAGTTGACGTGGTAAAGTTTAACTACAATGAATTTCAGATCCTCAATCCAAACACTTAAATCACAAAAATTCTTGTAATTTTAGCAAAAATCTGAAAGGTGCAAATTGACTTTTTGAGTAAATCACAAGATTTGACTTATTAGGATTTCTAATCACTCCTACTGATTAAAGACTAAGTTACAAGCTATATTTAAGCTAAATTATTCTATATTAACAACTTATATAACTATTTTGATGGATTTGAATACCCAAAACTCTCAAAGTTAATTGTGAGGGGCAAAATTTAGTGATTTTGACTTTTTTGTGAAACAAGACTGGATTTTATGGTCTAAACTACCAAGTGAAACCTAAGGCAAGTTGTTTGAATGATAATTCCCCTTTGAGATCAATAACAACACATTCAATTTTGCATATCCAAACACCCCTAATGCTTAACTGTTTTGTGATTTCCAAATCAACTAGGTGTTAGATTGTATAAACTTGATCCCAAACTGCAAATTATAACTATTTAAACTTGTTTAAGCACTTAGAGACAGAATACCACAGCAATCACACAAATTTAACACTTAAGCTAATTTGGCAGTCAAATATGAAATTATAAGTAACTATATATTCTAACAAGCTAGTAATGATTATTAAGCTAAAAACTACTTAAACACAATCAACTAGCACAGATGAACACAGATTAGCAATGAACAAGCAATCAATCAGAAGCTACTAAGAACTAGGAGTTTTAGTGGAAAATTTAGATAAGCAAAATCTTACAAGAATACCCTCAGCCTGAAAAGAGGGTTTTCCTATGAAACCTATCTTTAGATAGGCCAACTTCAACTCCAATCTTGCTCCTCAATGATCCTCAGTACCTGAAAACAAGTTAGAACCAAAACAGTTGACCAAGTTTGACTTCTTTTGTGTTTTTGATGTTTACTATTAATTCTGAGTTTTAGAGTCTCTACAAGCTTAAATAAGCTCAAGGGAACTTAAGTGAAGCTATTTCAGTCCATGGTTCTTGCTCTAAATCAGAACTCAAATTTGCATAAATTGAGAAAATGGAAATTGCACAAAACATAAATGAGACTTTGATTTTATTAATTGAAAAGATTCAGAGTACACTAGGATTACTACTACAATGCTTAGAATAGAAAGTTACACTGAAATGAAAGCTTAATTTAAAAATCGACACTAAATTTTGACTAAAAAACTACACTAGTCTTCCTTGCACTCCTCTGCCTTTTATAGCCATCTCCTAGGGTTTCCTTGCCCTCTCTGAACCTTTCCCATTTGATATTGGCCGTTAATTTGTTCTGAAATGATCTCAACCTTTAAATTAGGTTTTGGCGCCAAAATTGGGTAAGGGTGTTTGGACTGTTATTACAACTGGGGGGGGGGTTGGCATTTATTGTGGTGTGATAGTTAGGTAAAGTGGGTTGGGCGGTGGCTTCTGATGGAGGTATGATGGGACCTGCAAGTGGGGTTGTGGGGGAGGGAAGGCTGGTGGGGATGGTGGTCGTTTGACCAAGTTTGACTGAGGTCAAACTTTGACCCCGTATAATACTTTGGGTGTGGTGTGGGCTGTGGTGTGTTTTGGGCTCAAATACAAAGGAATGGGTGGGCTTAGGATTGGATTGGGTTTAATTTTTATTTTGGAGTAGTATTTTTAGGTCCGGTTTGGTTTATTGTTACACAAGGACTATTTTTGCAATTCTCCAAAAGTTGAGGGGTGAGTTTTGGCATTTTTCCAAATTGTTCCCAAGGGTGTATTATGCCAAAGTATGAATAGTGTAAGGTCCTTTGTTGATTTTTCCATGTTAAATACACCAGGGACTAAAATTGCCAAACTTTCAAACTTCAGGGACCATTTGTGTAATTTTCACGAAACTTTCCACCAAGGACCAATCCTGCCACAAAAGGTTAGTGCAAGGACAAAATTTTTTTTCTCAAAGTTTTTAATATCCCAGGGACCATTTTTGACAATTTTCAAAGTTCAGGGACTAAACATAACATTGTGTGAAACTTTTCACCAAATGACTAAATGTGTAACTTTTTGATTTAAACGGACATTTGGTGACTTTTTCAAGTTTTTAGAATAACCAGGGACTAGATTTGACAACTTTTGAAAGTTGAGGGTCTGAAACTGCCAATTATGCAAACTTTGTGCGTTTTTCATCTGTTTTTGGTATTTTTGCATTTGAAACATGTAAAACACTTTCCTGGGATATTTTCGCTATTTTGATTCAATATTGAGTGTTTTTAGATGTTTTGGCAGCTCAGAAATGGTAAAAATGATGAGTATTTACACACTCATCAGTAATGAGATGTGACATTGTTTGGTTTGCAAGATTTATTGCAAAACCAACTGCAAGCCCGGCGGAACCCTAGAGGTACACGGGCGGAACCCATCTGAGGGGTCCGCCGTATCCGCCAGGCCTGCAGAAGGCTTTGCTATAAATACCAAGCCACAAGTTGATTTTTGGCTTATCACTCTACATCATATTTTACATACACACATTCATTCTTTCATCTAACCCTTTAACATTTCATATGTGAAGTTTCTTTTTGTAGCAAAGAGATACAGGAGCTCATTAAAAGTAACAAGTATTCAACACAACGTTGCAAGACTTTTTAGCTTACCATTGTGTAGACTTGTGTAGTTTACACTTCATTTGATTGTGTATTTTCAGTAGTGATCGGTTAGTATTTTAGTCCTCAAAATACAAAGTATATCGGGAGTAGTTGTACCCTTGTAAAAGAACTAACGGGAGTGGTTGTACCCTTGGTAAAGAACTCGACATCTAGCTTAGTGTCGGTAAAAGTATAAGCGACGTGTAAGGTTTTCTCCACCGGTGAAAGGAGCATGTTGACTAGTGAAAGAAACTCTCGAGTTGGATACTCGGGGCGTGGACGTAGGACAAGGAAAAAGAGTCCTTGTAGCCTAACCACGATAAATACTCATGTTGTGGTTTGATCGTTTCTTTCATTTACTTGCATGTTATATATTGTGTTTGTGTATATATCTTTGATCAAACGGAAAGTTTCAAAGCTAACTAAACAAGTTAAAAAGATTTTAAACGGTAAACTATTCAACCCCCCTTCTAGTTTTCCACACAACTGATTAAGAAAAAGCTTTTGGAGAGATATACAGATTCTATTTTGCATGAATTTGGAACATTTTTGTTTTTATACTCCCCCTTAATAATAGCTCATTTTAAAATCAATTAAGGGTTTGGAGGGAGTTATCTTGAGCACTAATTTTGAGAGATTTTGAGAAATCTTTTGAACAATCTTGAAAAAGTGCTCAAGAATTCCGTTTGAAAATGAGTTTTTGTTTGAAGTCTTTTTCGTTTGTTTAGACTCGAAATTTTTGAAAAAGATTTTGTCCTTAAAAATACGAGTCCTTGATTAGAAATAATCATAAGTCATCATTAGGGTCCGAGTTTCGTACTGAAGTATACGAAAGCCAAAGTGAATGAAACTTTTGAGGAACAACATGTTTTAGAAAAACATTAAAGAACTCCCATTCAAGCATCTGTACATGTCCGTATCATTGTTGAATGACATTTCTAGAAACGTACAGAATATTGGTTTATACGAGAGACATGTCGTGAGAAGAATATTTTTGGATTTTTTGATTTTATATTGTTTTTGTATTTTTTGAAAATTTTCTATTTTTGTATTTTGCTTTTGTTTGTTTTTCAAATTTTGTATTTTGTTTTTTTTTAAATATTTACAGCGAAGCGATTTTGGAAACATTTATGAAGAAGATTCGAGAAGACGTTTTGAAACTTACGTGAAATCTAAAGATATAGATTTATGGTATATAATCATTGATGGTGATAACGTAGTTACTAACATTAAAGATGATGGTCAAAAGAAATTGATTGATAAAAATAATGAAGCTAAAATGATGCTTTACAATGTTTTGCCTAAGAAAGAATATAAAAGAGTCTTTATGTGTAAAACCGCCAAAGATATTTGGCAATCTTTAATTGTCACTCATCAAGGAAACTCACAAGTTAAAGATAACAAAATTGATCTTCTTGTTCAACAATATGAACAATTTGTTATTTCCGAAGATGAGATTATTGATAATGCTTTTGCTAGGTTTAACACTATTATTACTTCACTTAAAGCACTTGATGAATCTTTTTGTAGTAAGAACTTTGTCAGGAAATTTCTTAGAGCACTCCATCCGAAGTGGAGAGCAAAAGTGACGGCAATTGAAGAATCCAAAGATCTTTCAAGCATGTCACCTGATGAGCTAATTGGAAACCTCAAAGTTCATGAAATGGTAATGGAAAAAGATTCGGAACTAGTTAGAGGCAAGAAAGAAAAAGTTAAGTCCGTTGCCTTGAAAGAATCTACTTCGGATAGTGATGATGAGGAATATGCTATGGCCGTTAGAGACTTCAAGAAGTTCTTTCGTAGAAGAGGGAAGTTTGTAAGGCAACCTAAAGATGACAAGAAAACTTTTCGAAAAGATCGTGATGATAGGAAAGCAAAAGTTGAAAGAAAATGCTATAGGTGTGGAGACAGAAGTCATCTTGTAGGAGAATGTCCAAAACCACCCAAGAGCAAACCTCAACAAGCCTTTGTGGGTGGTGCTTGGAGTGACTATGAAGGAGATGACGATGAGCCAAAGAATGATGATATTGCTCTCATGGCTCACAACTAAAATGAGGTACTCTCCGACTCATCTTACTCCTCTATTGATGATGACACCTTACAGAAAGAATATAACAAACTTTGTGAATTGAGCTTAAAAATCATAAACAAAAATAAATTTTTGAAAACTAAAAAGGAGTTTTTAGAAAATGAAGTTTATGAGTTGAAAGAAAAAGCCAAGAGATTAGAAAAGAGTAAAGGTATTGACACATCATGCAAATCATGTGAAGAGCTTAGACTAGAAGTTGAGAAACTTAAAATTACTCAAAATGATCTAATAAAACAAACCACAAAGTTTAAGAAGTTCGATAAGAGCATTTCTTGTGCGGATGAAATTATGAAACTTCAAAAGTCACCCTTTGATAAAACAGGACTAGGATTTACGAAAATAGAAACTTTAAAGGATCAAACGAAACAAGAAAAGAATGCACAAGAAACTAACAAAACTGCTACAGCAGCCTGCGGATCAGACGGAACCCAATCCAGGGTTCCGCCCGTTGGACCCGAAGGTTCCGCCAGGTCTGCTGCAGCAGTAACTCCATCCACATCGGATCGTTCAAAATTTGTTAAAGTTACGTATAAAAATGGAACAAAACCTGTGTTTAAAACTGGAGTAGGACTTAGTAAAAATGAATTTAGAGCTAAGACTACTCAACCAAGACCTAAGACTACCAACACGTTTGGAACCAAAACACTCCTGGACATTACCAAACTCCAAAGTACATGTCATGGAACCCTTATGCTCTATTTTCATATTTGGAACAAGTTAATGGTATGCTTAACCAAAATGGACCCATGAGAAATTGGGGACCAAATGATTGAGTGTTTTTCATAAAATAGGTGTGCCTCAAAGTTTGTTTGGAACCGGATGAATGGATTAAAGATAGCGGTTGTTCAAGGCACATGACGGGTAACAAAAGCCTCTTCACTACTTATCACAAATGTGACGGAGGTAATGTTACGTTTGGTAGTAAAGCTAAGAGCAAAATCATCGGAAAAGGTACAATCTCTCATGACTCCCTTTTTATAGATGATGTAGCTCAGGTTGATAACTTAGGTTTTAATCTCCTTAGTATTAGTCAACTTTGTCGTAATAAGTATAATGTCCTTTTTAGTGAAAACGGAAGTAAAATACTTAAAGATGGTATAACCATAGCCAAAGGTGTCCTTAAGAACAACGTATACGTCATGAAGATGGATCCAACATCTAGAGACAAACTTTGTCTTACCTCATTAGATGAATCTTCAACTTTATGGCATAGACGTTTAGGACACGCTAACATGAGACTAATCCAAAACCTCTCCTCCAAAGACTTAGTTCGAAACCTACCTAAGTTGAAATATGACCAACACTTTTGTGATGCTTGAAAAGTCGGTAAACAAGTCCATAGTAGCCATAAGGCTAAAAACTTGGTTTCTACATCTAGGTGTCTAGAACTTTTGCATATGGATTTATTTGGTCCATCCGCTATACAAAGTTATGGAGGTAACTTCTACACTTTGGTCATAGTTGATGATTACTCAAGATATACCTGGACAAAATTTTTGAAAAGTAAAAATGAAGCTTTTGATAAATTTGAGATTCTAAGAAAGAAAATTCAAAATCAAGTAGGGTCTAATATTGTGTCTATTAGAACGGATCACGGTCGTGAATTTGATAATGAATTTCAATTTGGAAACTTTTGTGATATTAATGGTATTACTCATAACTTTTCGGCTCCACGTACTCCTCAATCTAATGGTGTAGTAGAACGTAAAAACCGGACATTGAAAAAGATGAGTAGAACAATGCTTAATGAACAAAACATTCCACAAACGTTTTGGTGTAATGCCGTTGACACATCAACGTACATTTTCAATCAAGTCTTAATTAGACCATTTTTGAATAAAACTCCTTATGAACTATATAAAGGTAAAAAGCCTACATTAGGATACTTTAGAGTATTTGGGAGTAAATGTTTCATTCTTAACACCAAGGATTATCTCACCAAATTTGACCCAAAGTCTTATGAAGGTGTATTTCTTGGATATTCACAAAATAGTAAAGTTTACATTGTTTTGAACAAAGAAACCTTAAGAGTCGAGGAATCGTTGAACGTAACATTTGACGAGAGTCCACCTCCCTCTAAGACATCACCTTCGGTAGATGATGACTTAGTTGAAAGCCAAGCAATAGAAAGTCAAGAGATTTTAGGTAATGACAAGGAAGATGAACTATTAAACAAAGAACTTGTCAATGTCAAAGAATCTAAAAGTCATCCATTAGATGGTGTCATAGGCAACATTAACGAAAGAACACTAAGGTCAAAAGTTCAAAATGAAAGCAACTACTTTTGTCGTGTCAACCATTGAACCGAAAAACATTAATGAAGTCATTAAAGATGAGTCTTGGGTAATTGCAATGCAAGAAGAGTTAAACCAATTTTTTAGGAATGATGTATGGACATTAGTTCCTCAACCAAAGAGTTAAACTATAATTGGAACAAAATGGGTCTTTCGTAATAAAATGGATGAAAATGGAATTGTGTATAGAAACAAAGCTAGGCTAGTTGCACAATTTTAAACTAGAATTAGAATTAGAATCTTACTTGCATATGCATGTGCACACAATTTTAAACTCTTTCAAATGGACGTCAAAAGTGCATTTCTAAACGGAGTCATTAATGGAGAAGTGTATGTGGCTAAACCACTGGGCTTCATCGATTTTGAAAAACCAAATCATGTTTACAAACTTAAAAAGGCTCTTTACGGACTTAAGCAAGCTCCAAAAGCATGGTATGATCGACTTAAAACCTTTCTAGTTGACCATAAGTATACCATGGGCTTAGTTGATAATACTCTCTTCACTAACAAGAAAGATTCACATATTATCATAGTCCAAATCTTTGTTGATGACATTATATTCGGATCAACTTGTCAAGAATTATGTGTGGATTTCTGATTGGTCCCGAAACGGTCAAATATTATTGACCAAGGTCAACAAGTCAAAGACAGCTTAGTTCCAATTCTCCGTGGATAGTATAGTGTGTCCCCGGGTCGTTATGTCCCAGCGAGATTGCAATGGTGTTTTGGAAAACGCTTTTGAGAATGAGTGGCACTGAGGACAGTAGCCAAGATGATTGGGAATTGATTATGCTACTTATATTTTGGTATTTGCACAATGATATAAACAATAACAAATATACAGATATATTCACAAATTCACAACTTGGGATATCAGATTATAGACTGGGAAAAGTGGGTTTTGAACAATTACAAACTACAGGGGGTGCAAGTGAAACTTTTTAAAACTTAAAATTAAAAGAAAATTAAAAATGAAAATGAAATTATTTAAATGATTATTCTAATATTTAAATACTAATTAATTAATAAAACTATTTAAAATCTAATTTAAACCTAATTTAAATTAACTAAAAATGACAAAGATTACAAATTAACCTAAAAATTTGCAAAACTAATTTCTAAACCTTAAAAAGAACTTGAAGAAAGTATAAAAAAATAAAAAGAAATATTTTTGTCTTTTTATGAGTTTTCTATTAATTAAAAACTAATTATATTAATTAAACTAATTAAACTATTTTAAATTACTAATAATAACTGAATGACTTAGAAAATTATGGAAAAAATTATTAAACTAATTAACGATCACAGGAATCCTATAAAATTATAAAAAGTTACTAAAAATTATATTTAGACTATTTTACTAATTATTTACTTATTAATTAATTTAAATCTAATTTCACTAATTTAAATAAGAAAATTGGAGAATGAACAGTAGAATTTAAAAATCTATTTTCTAAAAGTCTTAACTAATTTATAAAACCTAGGAAAATTATAAAAACCTACTGTTGTTAATTAAAATTTAAGAAAACTAATTAATTACTAATATTACCTAATTAATTATTTAATCTATTTTTAATTCTAATAATTAGTAAACTTATTAAGAAAAATCTAAGAAAATTATTATAAGTACTTAAAGGTAATAGGAAATTATGAAAATGATAAAGTGCTTATTAATAAGCTGAAATGAAAAATGAAAAAGATAGAATCTATTAAATAGAAGCTATCACTAATTTTAAGTTTGGTTTTTTGGTGTTTTTCTTTTTGACAGATGAAAATAACTTAAAAATAAGAACTTTTTACAAAACAACTTCTGTTTTAGCTTAAAAATAAGCTGTGTGCACCCCCCTTATGTCCAAACAGTGGACAAAATAGCTTATTAGGACTTAAGCTATTATGAAAAAGCTATGAAATGATAAACTAAGCATGCACAGATGATAATTAACAAGAAATAAGCAAATTAGAACAAATAAGCACACTGGTAAGCTAAGAACCACAAATAAGCACTTATGTAGCTAATAGGCCAAAACAGGCCTGAACTGGGTGGTTTTGGACCTCTGTGGGGTCCACAGAAGAGCTTAGGGGTCCAAAATAAGGGTTGACTTATGAAGGTGGACTGGTAGGCTACCCAATAAGCCAATAAGCAGGTCTTATTGCTTATTAATGAAGCTTGGGTGATGCTATGAAGTTGGGGGTTCACACTGAGTCCTCAGTGTTGACTCAGATAATGACCAAACTTGATGAGGGTTGCAGCCCTATCAAATAAGCTCACAATGGCAAAATAAGCACTGACTTATCAAAATGGGTTGTTTGGCTTTCCAAAAAGCCAAAAGGCAGAAGGTAGGTCCCACTGGTGAAGCAGCTAAGGCCTTGGGAAAATAGGTCAAAACCTGTGCACAGGGCAAGTGTTTGCCCTGCTAGTCAAAATAAGCTAATCCACAAGCTTGTACCAAAATCCAAAAAATAAGCTGTTTATGGGCTTTTGTAGACTAGGTGGCAAACTTTAACTTCTGAAAAGGCCAAGCTCTTAAAGCTAAAACAAAAATCACAAAAATTCCTCAAAGATTTGGTTTTCTGAAACAAAGGTACTTTTTGACTTTTTGAGATATTGAGCTAAGTTGACTAAAGTGAACTTTGATCTTGATTTTCTGATTGAAATGGACTAATTAAGCTAGAATAAGACTAATTTAAGCTAAACCACTCACAAGTGAATGGATTTGGGGCATATGCCACACTTAATCCAACACAGAGGGTAATCTAGGCCAAGTTATGCTTGATTTTGACTTTCTACTGAAACAAGACCTGGTTTTATGGTTATTCTGAGCTAGTATTGACCTAAGTGACTTGTATGAACAAGAAACAACAACAATAACACGCCACAACACCTTGGATTACCCTGATCCAAACATACCTTATAAGTTGTCTGTTTAATGATTTGTGAAGTAATAAAGTGTTAGGGCTTATGAACCTGATCAACAATGACTTTTTATAATATATTAAGTCTAAATAAGCACTTAGAAACAGGTGACAACCACAAATGATCAAGGGTACTAATTATGCTATTTTGACTATGAAACTAGAAATCTTAAACAACTATGAAACTCAACCAACAACCTACTGATTTTAAGTAATGATATTACTATTGAATATTGTATAAGCTAAAATAAACACAAATAAGCAGATAATAAGCTAAGCTACAGTACAAGACTAAAAATCAAGGAAAAATGGAAATTTAAAACTCACTTGAGACCCTAGCTAAACAAGGGCTCCCAAATGGGCAGCTACAAGCTCCTAGCTTGTAAACAAGCTAGGTAAGAGTCCTTCTTGCCCCTCCATTGCAGGCAACTTCCATTAGCTTTCCACTTAATTGCAAAGGTACCCTGTGGCTTATTTCTGTGATTCTGATTTCCCTTTTTATATTTTTTTTAAGATTTTCTGTTTAGTTAATGATTTAAACCACCTAAGAGAGCTTATGAAACAGTAATCACTAGTTTAAATCATACTTAAAGCTTAAAAAGGAAATTGCAATTTTAAATACTAAAAACTGAATTCTAGAAAGAAACTTGGAATTTTGATTAAGAAACGTTGAGATTACAATACTAAAACAGATTACAAGCTTCCTTGAGTAAAATTAACAACTAAAATTTGAAATTACAATGATACGACCTAAAAATTAAGCTAAGTGACTAACTAGCATATTCCCTGCAATCTTCTCTTTATATAGCCCTCCATTACGGTTTGTGATCATCTTCTGAGCATATCTTATCAATAATTTTGACCATTGGATCACTGAAAAGCTTCTAATCATAAGCCACGTGTTTTGGCGCCAAAATCAAATTTTGCAATTTGCTCTGATAACTTGAGGGGTGAGGGGGTGCATTTATTGTGGTTGTATTGTTAGGTGCAAATGGTGGGGATGTGATGGTGTTGCAGGCAAGTGGGGGGGGGGGGGTGGAGTTTGGCAGGTTGTGAGGAAGGGAGGGAAGGGGATGGCTGGGTGGTGATGGTTGTTTGACTGTTTGACCACAGGGTCAAACATTGACCCTGCATTATATTAAAATGGGGTGTGGATAGGCTGGAGTGGTGTTTGGGCCAAAAGAGAGGGAGGTGGGCTTTGGTGTTTGTGGATTGGAGTTGGTTTTGGATTTGTAGTAATATAAGGGTCCGGTTTGGTTTAAACTATCACAAGGACCATTTTTGTAATTAGCCGAAAGTTTGGGGGTGTATTTTGGCATTCTTCCAAAGTTTTTCACAAGGGTATTTTCTGCCAATGATGAATAGTACATAGACCTAATTTGATTTTTTCACTTTTTAAATTTCTAGGGACTATTTCTGCCAAACTTTTAAACTCCAGGGACTAAATATGTAATTTCACCAAACTTGCCAAACAAGAACCAAACCTGCCATATATGAGAAGTACAAGGACAAAATTTGTTTTTCTCAAAGTTTTAATATCCCAGGGACCATTTTTTACAATTTCCAAAGTTCAGGGACTAAACTTGACATTTTGTGAAACTTTGCACCAAAGGACTAATTATGTAACTTTTTGATTTAAAAGGATCTTTGGTGACTTTTTCAAGTTTTTAGAACAACCAAGGACTAAATTTGACAACTTTTGAAAGATGAGGGACTGAAACTGCCAATTATGCAAACTTTGATCATTTTTCATCTGTTTTTTTATTATTTTGCATCTGAAACATATAAAACACATTCCTGAGATATTTTTACTATTTTGATGCAATATTGAGTGTTTTTAGATGTTTTGGCAGCTCAGAAAAGGTAAAAATGATGAGTATTTACACACTCATCAATCCCCCACACTAAAACATTGCTAGTCCCTAGCAATCTTTTGAGAAAAACTTGATGGATTTGAAAACTCTTTACCAAAAGCCATCACTTCTGTAGTAGCCAGATGTATCGATTCAAGTAATAATTATGGTCCACCTGATAACCATGTGATTTTGAGCAAACCACCAGCTGTCAACGGATTTGATTAGTCTTTACCAAAAGCTGTTTGCTTCTGGACTAGCCAACTCTTGATAGACTAAGTCAACATCTTGGTGAGCTGATTACCAATTATGATTTTTCCACGGCCTTTACCACAAGCCATAATCTTGCGGGCTAGCCAACTCATTCTCTTTATGGGATATGGCGAGTTGATTTACCATACAATTTTGGGCAAATTGCAAGCCTTCAACGGATTGGAGATATCTTTACCAAGAGCCGTTTGCTCCTGGATTTGCCAATCATTTTGTAATTTAGATATCGCGAACTGATAACCACAAGAATTTTGAAATAAAGTGAAAAATTTTTGAAAAATTTAGGCCAAAATGGGGGCACTTAGAAAGTATTTTGTGATAAAATTCGCAAGAATTTCCCCCAACACTAGAATTGAATATTGTCCTCAATATTTAAAGTCCCGGCTATTATGCCGATTCTCTGAACGGAAAAGCTAATATTCGAAACTAACTGTGGAATTATCGATTTTATTTTTCACTTTATTTATATGTACATATATACATTTTCATTCATTTTTTTTGAGACTTGATGAGTGTATAAATACTCATCATTTTTACCATTTTTGTGCTGCCAAAACATCTAAAAACACTCAATATTGAATCAAAATAGTGAAAATATCCCAGGAAAGTGTTTTACATGTTTCAAATGCAAAATAAGCAAAAACAGATAAAAAACGCCCAAAGTTTGCAAAATTGGCAGTTTCAGTCCCTCAACTTTCAAAAATTGTCAAATCTAGTCCCTGGTTGTTCTAAAAACTTGAAAAAGTCACCAAAGGTCCTTTTAAATCATAAAGTTACAAAATTAGTCCTTTGGTGTAAAGTTTCACAAAATTACAAGTTTAGTCCCTGTACTTTGCAAAATTGTCAAAAATGGTCCCTGGGATATTAAAACTGTGAGAAAAACAAATTTTGTCCTTATACTAATCTTTTATGGCCGGTTTGGTCCTTGGGTGACAAGTTTGGTGAAAGTACATTTTTGGTCCCTGAAGTTTGCAAGATTGGCAGAAAATACCCCTGGAAATGGAATAATACAATCTTTGGTCCTTGGGTTATTCAACATTAGCAAATATGGTCCTTATAAATAAATTTGAAAAAAAGTTACAAACCAACCCTCAAACTTCAGATTTATTACATTTTGGTCCTTGTGATTTCTAAATACAAACACCATACGGACCCTTGTTATTTTACTAAATCCAAATCCAACAAACACCCAAATCCATTACAACCTCAAGGCCCACTCCACTCCCTCCTTTCCAGCCCACATCCAACCACAGCTCAACACACCCTTTTTAATAAAAAACGGGTCAACCAAGTTTGACCAAACCATCTTCACCCCTTCCCACCCAAAACCAGAATACCACCTCTGGTATTCTCCCCCCCTCTTGCACCACTTGCCTCTGCTACTACCACCCTTATCCTTCAATCACACTTCCCCAAGAACCAATCATATCACACCCCCTAGGGCCTATAACAGATCAAATTGCAAGTATGATCTTTTCCCCCCAAAAAGTGGAAAGAGAGCAAAGGTAATCCAAAGGCTGAGATGAAGTGTGGGATTTGACCCTTGGGACCCACACACCTCAGAAGGTCAATAAAAAGAGGAGAGAAGCAGAGTGGAAGATGGTTAGATTAGTTTTAGGATAGGTTAGTGTCGGATTAGTTTAATTTCAAAGTTTTAGTTATAATTTTCATTCAAGCATTGTTGTACTCAGTTTCTTTAGTGTATTGTAAACCTTCTTTAACTTTAATTACAAGAAATTTCCACAGATTTTGTATTTGGCATTTATCTAGTGAAATTGACAACTTCACTAATAAGTGTTAATTGTTGTTGCTTATTGTTCATTTTGTCTCAAAGCAGTTCCACTTATGAGTGTTTAAAGATTTTTTAATCATTAGAATCAGTCTTAGTTCAAGTTTAACAAAAATCTCAAAAATACTCAATAAATAGGTTTAAAAATAAAAGTCAGTGGTTCATGGTGATGCAAGCATGGAGCAAGGCAAAGGCTAGAATGTTTTGGGTTAGATACCTCATGGGAGGTGTAGGATGAGTTAAAGATCCTTGGTTTTGTGTTTTCAGCAGAATCTCACTTGTAAGCTCATTTTTACATTTTGGCATTCCACTGTTCCTAAGCTTATTTACTGCTTTTATTTGATTTTATATGCTTAATTGGTGTATGCTAGTCCATCAGTCACTTAATTTAGCTTAGTTGTTCATTAGGATTCAAGTTTGCTCAACATCTCTTGATCACTGCCTTAATTAGTATCTTAGTAATTTTCACATTAGAGTTGTTAGTTTTGAGGTTTAAGTGTTCATTTAAGTCTATTTTACCCTCACAGATGATCATAAATCAGTTTCATGGTTTGAATTCACCATATGCATTGAAAATCTTAAAATCAAATGCATAAGGGAGTGTTTGGTTTATCTGGTTTTAAGGAGTTAAAGACTGTTTCTGTTGTTATATTTGGTTTATGCATGTTTCTTTAGTCCATGTTAGATCAGTAAAGCCATAATAACCATTGGTCTTGTGTTAAAAAGTCAAAATTCTCATTAAACCATAGTTATGGATTAACTGTTGATGCTTAGGAGTAGTATAGCACCCATTTAGGCTTAGGAATCTGTAACTTAGCTCTTTTTAGTCTCATTATCCATTAATATATCCATTTCATCCAGTAAATTAGGATTGATTCTCATAAAAGTCAAAATAACTAGTTCAATAAAAAAAAGTCAAAAGTTAGTTTCTCAGAAAAAACCAAAAATAGTAAGAATTATTGTGAATTTAGCAATTAGTTTTAGGACCTCAGCTTTTTAGGACTTGTAGTATACCACCTCAGCTTCATAATCCCATAGTCATTACATTTTTAAGAATTTTCTAGTGGGCCCCACAACCCTCCAAAGAGGGCTGCAGGGCTGTTTGTGTGCCCTGCATCAGCAGATACCTCAGCCACCACCACCACTTTGGTGGTGGTTTCTGACCACATCAGTGGACCCCAGTGGTGGAACTTGGTTTCTACCAACCCCCTCCTACCAGGGAACAACCATTGACCACTAGTTTGACCCTAGGGCTTGTGGACCCCACCTGATTCAAGCCTTTTTCTTTATTGGTTTGAGGAAGTGCTTATTTGTACTTTATTGGCTTATCAGTGCTTGTTGCTCATTGTTTTTAGATTATTTAAGTATTTTTTTTTATTTGTATCTTTTTCCAACCTTGTGGACCCCACACAAGCTCATTTGAGCTTATTTTCCCTTTTAGTCAACAAAAGTCAACTTTGTGGACTTTTTAGCTTAATCAAAGCTTATTTTCAAGTTGTAAAAAAGTTGTTTTCATTAAAAGTGTTTGTTTTTAGGTATAAAACAATTTTGTAAAAGAAAAATAAAGAAAATCCAAATTTAAATTAAGTGATAGTTTCTATTTAATTCAATTTATCTTTTAATTTTCATTTTTAGATTTTTATTAAGTACTTGGTGTTTTTATATTTTTATTAATTACCTTTTATAGTAAAGTAACTTTAGTAAATTTTTCAGATTTTTATTTTGTCATTTAGTATTTATTAGATTTAATATTAGTTTTCTTACTTATTAATTAATATTAAGTTTTAAATAGCATATTTAGTTTTTATTAAGCAAAACCTAGTTTTTATATTTTTTCTAGCTCTAATATAGTATAATAGACTTTTATAAAATATATTTTTAGTCTTTACTGTTCATTTTCCATTTTTCTTATTTTAATCATTTAAATTAGATTTAAATTAAGTAAAAGGTAAATAATTAGTGGAATAGCCTTAAACATAATTTTTAGAAGTTTTTATAATTTTTTAGGATTCTTGTGATGGTTAAGTAATTTTATGAATTTTCTCATAATTTTCCAAGTTTATTTATTATTAATAATAATTTAAATTAGTTTAATTAAGTTAAATAGTTTTTAATTAATAAAAAACTCATAAAAAGACAAAAATATTTATTTTTATTTTTTATACTTTCTTCAAGTTCTATTTTAACTTTAGAAATTGTTTTTGCAAATTTTTAGTTTAATTTGTAATATTTATAATTATTAGTTAATCTAAATTAGATTTAAATTACATTCTAATTAGTTTAATTATTTAAATAATATTTAAATAGTAAAATAATCACTTTTATAATTTCATTTTCATTTTCAAATTTCTTTTTAATTTTAAGTTTCAAAAGTTTCAAAAGCACCCCCTGTAGTTTGTTAATTACCAAATCCCATTTTTCTAGTCTGTTACGTGATCTTAATTGTGAATTTGTGCATATACCTGTATATCTAATTTTTGTGAATATTGTCTCTGTGTACAAATACCAAAATAACAGTAGCAAAATCAATTCCACATCATCTGGGCTACTGTCCTCAGTGCCACTCACTCATAAACGATTTCAAAATACACCATTTCAATCTCGTCGGGACTTTAACGACCCGGGGACACACTATACTATCCACGGAGCATTGGGATAAGTTGTTTTTGACTAGTTGACCTTGGTCAATTATATCTGACGGTTTAGCCCCAATCAAAATTTGGCGCCGCTGCCAGGGAGGTTGTTGCGTGTTTTAAAAAATCGTTTTAAGTTTAGTGGTTTTTCAAAACCCTCCTAAATTTCACACAAATTTGTAAAAAGTTTTTTGTAAAAATTTAATCATATAAAAAAAAAATTCATTAACACTTTTCCTAAAGTGTTAAAAACACCAAAAAAAATCTAAAACAACAAAACAAACTGTGAAGTTAAATTACTTCGTTTTCTTTAAGATTACAACCTGAAACAGTTGGTTCAAGGTAAGTTCTGACATTAAATTGCAAACTGAAGAGGAAACCTATTTACTTCCTCCCGCCAGCCTGCGAGTAATCTTAAAAGAACGATTTCGGTTAACGAATCAGTTCCAAAAATAATTCCCAAGTTTTCTGCACACACACCCATAAGCCTAAAGCAGTTTTTCAAATTAATAAATACATAAAATCTTACCACCGCAAACCAAGGCTGAACATCTACCAACTGGGGGTGTGGACATAATAAGTTCCCAAACTTAAGATTAAAACTTGCCTTTATATCCCTGTGAGTGGTGTACCTTTTTCAAAGAAGCCATTCACTTGTGATTATTGGTTTAAGTTCACTGTGGTTTTGCCTCAATTTTGTTTTGAAAAATTGTTTTTAGTGCATGTGCACTAAGCATGTTTCCCGAAAATACCAAAAATATTCACCTTTACCCTCTCACCTTTTTGATTCTTCATCCTTTTACCCTCTATCCTTTTGATTCTAACTTCTTTCACTTGTCCCGTAATTAATGGCATCTCTCGATGACGATTTCTTTGAACACAAGGCCTTTGAGATCAATATTGAAAAACTTCAAGCCTTGTCAAAAATGTTGAGATGTCGTGTTGATTATGATGGACCATCGATTCCTATTCCCTCTCCGTTGAGGGAAATGGAACGAGAAACCGGGGTGACAAAGGACCCTGTACTTTCCTCTGACTATGGAAGTGCTAAATACGTCCAACCTTCGGTTTTCCAAAAATCTAAGCTCACAATTGCTCCTAATCTTTCACGATACATGGTTATAAACAAGAACCAAGAGCTTAGAGTTGTGACTGAAAATAACGACTTACCTAATCTTCACATTCAAAAACCCGAGACCATAACGGAAGTGGTGGAAATTCCTAGCTCTCAGAGCACCCCACTTGTCCCACCTCCGGATTTTGTTCCTTGTGTCGGTTGTGGTGAGCCGCTTTTTGGTTTTCCATGTCGTTGGTGTACATGTGTACAATGTGGTAACGATATTCGAAATGGGAGTTGTTTGTTTTGTGGTTCGAGGAATTCATTTGCTTATGATCCTAATCAGAACTCATTCAACAACTCCTCAAATTTTTCCAACTACCCATCACATTCATACGAGCAAGAATCATATTATCCTAATCTCAATAATGCTTCGTATCAAAATACACCAAGTCAGACTCAACAGTTTTTCTGTTGTGAGTATTGTGGTGGCCCACACTACAGCGCTGATTGTCAAATTAGGAATCAGTTTGTCTATGAACAGGTTCCTTTTAACAATCATGAATTTGGTTTTAACCAGCCCTCACAATACGCAAACCCTCAACCACCACCTCAGGACGAATTAGCTAGAGCTGAATTGATTACTAAAATGATTATGAATCAAAATCAAGTCAACAAGACCATTCAAGATAGTATAAACTATCTTCAGGATTTGATTCTTAGAAAACAAAAGCCTACTGTTAACTCATTTTATCTTGAGGATGAAAGTGATGAGGATGAACCATTTGAAGAGGTAAACCCTAAGGAAACTTCAGATATCTTGCCAATGGGGGACATGGAAGTCAAAATCAATCCTCTTGAGGAAATTGATGACCTTGTTCTAATCCCAAAGGTATCGGAGAAACCTCTTGATTCAACTTCAGTTGAAACTGCTTCAGTAGAAATACAGGGTGAAAAGAATATGATTGAATCACTAGCAGTAGAAATCATGGAACTTGTAGAAACCATGACTGCTAGTCCTTCTCAACTCCCTCGATCTGCTGTTATCACACCCGAAGTTCACACTCACTCTCTGATCATGGGGGATGAGCATCTTAGCACTATTCCTAATAAGGAATCGGACGAATTCATAAAGTCTAGTGCTGAGAACCTTGTCCCAATCCCAGGAGAGTCACAGGGAACTTTTGATCCTATGTGTGATATCCCTCCTCCTCTTGCCTTCCTGAATGATGATGTTGAGATGTTCTCCGATTCGAATGATGACGATTTGTTATCTTGTGGAGACATCAGTTATGTGGAAGAATTACCTTCTCAGCTAGTTAGCTTAGAAGAAGAGAATGACGAGATTGACACTGAAATCAAAGATGAAGCACTTCGTGCAACATTATTGAAAGTCAATCTCCTCATTTCTAAAATCGAGGCTTTCAATGAGAAACCTATTTCATCTCCTATCCCCATTAAGGATAGTGACATTTTCTCCGATGATCCTATTCCGGAGTTTGAAGCCTTTACTATTGATCCTATGTGAGGGAAGATTAGTGGCAATACCACTTCTCATTTTCACAATTCTCTCCCCGATTATGAATCATTTACCTTCGATGAGTTCTCCTATGAACTCACGCACATCAATTCAGGATATGATTCATTCACATTTGAGGAGTTCTCCTGTGAACTCACTCATATCATTACTCCTCCGGAGTATGATGACCCGGGGGGAGATGCACTCAATCATGAGAATTTGCAAATTCCCACCTAATACGTGGGAATCGCACCAGGCTTTACCTCTCAAGGGATCTTGAGAAGCTTACAACCCCCACCAGGCAGTGTACCTGATCGTTGTAGTATAGTATAGTGACAAGTACCGGGGGATTGATCGTTCAGCTAGGAATAGTGTCGCTAGGATTAGAAAACCTAAATACTAGTTCTAAAGGTGATGGATGATTCTTTTTGTATTTTTATATTTTTTTAGAAAGCAAATAAAAATCTCGGGTTTGAAGGATTTAGGCGGAATTAGTTGCTAATCAACTAACCCAATACTAAAGATGCAATCAAAATAAAATACTATAAATGAAAATAAACTAAATTATACTAAAGTTGTGAGCAATAAGTGAAGAAAATGTGTTTACTTAGATTTCACTACTCCCTAGACATCTTTTACACGTTAATTACTTGTTATAGTTGCATGGATAACGGATTGTATTCCTTAATACCATTCATGGGGTGGCGCACTTAACTCCCCAATCCTATGAGCTCTTATCTCCTCCTATACCATGCTCAGCACAACCACAGGGATTATAAACAGTGGCTCATGCATTAAATACAACCAATAAAACCTAGTGCACATCAGTTCATGTTTCCTAAGATGTTCAAGCATGTTACCAATTGGAAGTCTGCCAGTTTTCTTAAGCCTAACATCGAATTCATTCATCCAATACAAATATTAACAAGTAATCAACACATAATTAACATCTAGGTTTCATTAGATCTAAGCAAACACAAGATAGATCTAGCCTAGCATGATGAAATTAAGACAAGAACAAGATATAGACAACCAACACATAGACATATTGATTGAATTAAAAGAATACTTATCTCAATTACACATGAAAGGTATCAAGGGCTTAGAACCCTTGAAAAACCTGTAAAATTCGCACCAAGTTCGTACTTAGGGTTTCTCCAAAACTTCTCTCTTTAATGTTAAAATTAGAAAACTATATATAGGAAATAGGGTCTGACGACGTCAAGGCAAAGCTTGTGACGCCGTCACCTCGCCACCAAAATAATTCTCGGACTGCCTTGATCTACTTTTGACGCCGTCATGTGTTATGCATTTCCAGGCCGTCATGAATTTTACTCTTGACGCCCTTCCTTGTGACGCCGTCAAATCTGTACTGGGTCGTCATGGAAATTACTCTTGAAGCCGTCAGAAATTCCTTCTTGACGCCGTCACCTACTGTTCCCAACAAGGAAAATTAAGACTTTGGCGTTTTCTTCACTTTTATGCTCCAAAAACGTCCGAATTGCTTCCTTTTTCAGATTTCTCTCCCAAAGTACCTAAAATCACAAAAGGAACGATTTTGGGCAATATTTGATCAAATAAATTCAATTTCGGGCTTAAATGACCCTCTAAAAGTGGTTAATTTTTCGCCTCATCATATACCCTTACACTTGAGATTTGCTTGTCCTCAAGCAAATGCGCTTTTATTCTAATCAAAATACAAGTTAGGGGTCATTTAACACTAATATAAAAGTAATTATAACAAATAATTGTTCCACTAAAGACCAATAGACAAGCACGGAGGTCATTTACTAGCACCTCACAAATAGTGTTTAGATACTCACATCTCTCGGGTGTAATAAAGTATAAATTACAATATGGAAACGGAAGATATCTCTCACTACCTGTCATAGCAAAATAGATTACCATAGGCTTGGGAAAGGATCAAACCTCCACCACATGGCGTAAGCACCTAGGATAAACTATCAAAGAGGTCTTTAAAAAGGGTTGTAACATTAGGTGTAAGGATATGAAATACACGGTTTTGTTGGATAAAGGAAGTTTTACTAGTGGCGAGTTAACAATCTTGGTTAATTACATGTACAATGTGGCGTTGCTAAGCCAAGACTAGACTCGACTTAAGCTAATAAATCAAAAATAACAAAAACATAAAAATGAACATATAATAAAACGGGATGGTAGTCCGTATGTTTTTTTTCTCTTTTTCTTTTTCTATTTTTTTCTTTCTTTTTCTTGATTTTTCGATTTTTTTTTTCTTTGCATACACTCTTACCCTACCATCCAAAATAATACATCATAGGGAATAAACATTCCCCTTACACTTGAATTTTTACATACTTTACAATAAACTAATCTAATGACTCGAATTAAGAAAATCAAAACATTTGGAGCACTTTTAAGATTAACGCACATACGGGGGTAATAAATGATGTTCTTCCCCATTACTCCATAAAATAAGTACTTACCCATGAGTCCCAATCGTCCCAAAACAATATGTACACGGATATGACTCGACTTAGCAACCATGTAATCAATTAGATAGTTAACTTAGGGTTTAACAAATAACAATAATGCACTAAAGATGAGTGCATACACGGAAGGCTAAGGCGATTTGGGTGTACATTTAAGTGGGGTGTAACAAATTCTTCCTTTAAGTAAGATGCTTAAAGTTAGAAACGAAAAGATAGGCTCGGAGGGGTGTACTAGGGGTTTCGTGTACTAAAAATGAGTACAACGCTAAGGGTGTGGGAAAAATTAGTTGACTTAACTAGCCAAGTAATATGACTTAAATGGTCAAGTAATTATGATACGGGTTTAACAGAAGGGTGATCCTAATGCCTCTTATCATGTAGTAAATCCTACCACACGAATGTAGTCTCACTAGCGGTCTCGGGATGCATCACTAACGCAAGTTCTAGAATCTAAATGCTACCGGTACACTCATAAGCACTAATAGTAAATGTTTTTCCTATCAAATCTAAAGGCGAACCTCACATATTTGGGTGGAAAATTTTTCTGAATATACGGTTATGTGCTAGTCATACAATCTCCTATCCATGAGACGCTTGCTATGGCTAAAGTTTCACTCCTAGATGTTGTAAAAAAATTTAAATTTGGCGCTAAAATTGCACTAACAAGTATTTCTCATAGTTTTATTACACATCTACCATTAAACAAAACAAACTCAAGCGAAAGTGCATATGTAAGGTATCATCTTTTTACCCTCCCCTTACACTTAAGATGAACATTGTCCCCAATGTTCAAGTAAAGAATGTAAAAGTTAAAAAGTAAAAAGAATGAAATCAAATACTCCCCCGATTCGCTCGGTATGGATAATAAGGTGGCCAGGTTAGATCTTCCTCCAAGAAAATGAACAATCAAAGCTTCCCTTCCAGAATATAAATCATCTTCTTGTCATACATAACCTGTAAATCTTGAAAAAATAGACAAAACAACCTCGCGTAAAATCGGTGGCATCCTATATAAGTTACTAAATCCTAGAAAACAAAATAAGATATAATGCTTGTGGAATGAAGTTTGCAGATTTCCTGGAGATTATAAAACTTAATAATTCACAAAAACCATAAGACTCCGTTAGAAAAACAAAACCGGTAAAATTTCCAGATTTTTACACGTGACGGCGTCAAGAGTTAACTCGTGACGCCGTCAGAAGTGACCTGCATAAATTCTTATGTTAAGTTTCCGGAAAATTTCTGGAAAAACTTGGTCCTACTTCCTGGAAAATCCTGCAAAACTTCATTATGACTCAATACAAGCATTTGACTCTAACAAATACGAATATACATGTTCATTTAATATTGTGGAGAATCATGATCGGTTTGTTTCTTAAAAACATTTTTGGGGTTTCCCTTTACACTTATGTTTTGCAAAAATACTTTTAGGTGGAGTTAAGACTAGGCCAAAACAACAAAGTAAAGTATTTCCACTATTTAGTTTAGAAACATGATCTACCAACAATAAAAATAAAGCATGCATACGGAAGCAAATAACAAACAAACAAAGTAAAATCACACAAAACATAGGTTGCCTCCCAAGGAGCGCTTGTTTTTGTTCGAGTCACGAGCCTGACTCTACCCTTATTTAACGAAGATAGGGGAGGTTTTCCCTACACTTAGGATTAAGTGCGGGTGGAAGTAGCGATACACACCCTTAGGGTGTAAATATGCCTCATGAGGAAAGAGTGGTGGATGAATGATATGCTCAAAGGGGTGTGCTCCTATTATCATAAACTTACCTAATTCAATCGGGTTAATGGGTGGATTAAGATTTTCTCCTAGAAAGGGATCATTTTCAAGCAACTTCAAGAGATTACTAGTTGGGAATCCATCTTGACCTGATAAACCCGGTTTAAACCCATAATGTTTCTTGTGATCAATCATAAATGGGTGATGTAAGCATGTAAGGTTATTTTCCACTCTTATATTGGCTTCCTCTCTACAAGGCTTAGAGTCCACTACCTTTGTCCTAAGACTACCCGAACTATATGGTTTGATGGGTGGATCGGAACCTATTTCAATTCCTAAATTTTCATCCAAGGATGGAAGATTAGGTAACGGTTTTGGTTGAGGCTCCGGTTCATCAAAACTAGGAACTTCCCTAGAACTAAGAGTAAGGTTATCATTATAAGTATTCAAACCTATATCCTCTAGTTGTGTTTGGTTCAAAGGTTCTACCTCTATTGGGGTTCCTATAGTCTCTTCTACTTTTTCCGGGTAAGTTACAGGTGGTATGTGTGCCTCAAATGATGGCAGGACTTGTGGGGTACTTAGTGAGCTTATGTTATTTACCTCATCATTCCCTATGTCACGATCACCTATATCCTCAACAGGTGTTTTATTATAATCTAACCCTAACATTTTCCCAAGTATCTCACGTACTTCTCTAGGCATCTCAACTTCTATGTCCGAATCATACGGATCATCCTCAATATTCTGACTGCTATATACAAATTGCCCAAAAGATTCATCATGTGTTTCTTGAGATGCATCATCATTGATCATAAAACCTAGGTCTTTTTTATCAATGTGATCATGTTCGGCTACATCCTCCATCACATCAAGGTCACCTATGTGTTCGTTTTGTACTATGGCATTACATGACAACCACTTAGGTATCTCAACACTAATATATTCATCCCCAAACAAACTTGTTTCATGATCCTGGAAATTTATATTCAATTGACTTGTACTAACATTTGTTGGGTTGTCTACCCTATAATAATATTGGGCACAATCTTCTATGGCATCCCATGCTTCTTCAGCACTTAATTCCTTAAAGTCCCCATCGGCAAAATCCTCAATGCGCATTTGGTCATATTGGCCAACACGATAGTAAATGGTTCGGGTTAGGGATGCTAAAGCGAAACTATGATGAGGGAATTTTCGGAGTAAATTTCTAAAACGAGTCCATGCATCATTTATGGGTTCATCACGATATTGTTTGAAATTCGAAATGTCAATAGGGTAGAATGGCCTTTGTGGTTGGTGGTATGGTGGATTCGCGTACTCCATAATGGTGAACGGAAGAGTCAATGGAAATTACGAACAAACACACAAAGAAATAAGATAGACTAAAGAAAACCTAAAAATAAAAATAAAATCTTACTAGAAAGGAATCTAGCAAGTAGACCTAATAAAAAGAGATTCTAACCTAGACAATAACTATTCCCCGGCAGTGGCGCCAAAAACTTGATACGTGGGAATCGCACCAGGCTTTACCTCTCAAGGGATCTTGAGAAGCTTACAACCCCAACCAGGCAGTGTACCTGATCGTTGTAGTATAGTATAGTGACAAGTACTGGGGGATTGATCGTTCAGCTAGGAATAGTGTCGCTAGGATTAGAAAACCTAAATACTAGTTCTAAAGGTGATGGATGATTCTTTTTGTATTTTTATATTTTTTTAGAAAGCAAATAAAAATCTCGGGTTTGAAGGATTTGGGCGGAATTAGTTGCTAATCAACTAACCCAATACTAAAGATGCAATCAAAATAAAATACTAGAAATGAAAATAAACTAAATTATACTAAAGTTGTGAGGAATAAGTGGAGAAAAATATGTTTACTTAGATTTTACTACTCCCTAGACATCTTTTACACGTTAATTACTTGTTATAGTTGCATGGATGACGGATTGTATTCCTTAATACCATTCATGGGGTGGCGCACTTAACTCCCCAATCCTATGAGCTCTTATCTCCTCCTATACCATGCCCAGCACAACCATAGGGATTATAAACAGTGGCTCATGCATTAAATACAACCAATAAAACCTAGTGCACATCAGTTCATGTTTCCTAAGACGTTCAAGCATGTTACCAATTGGAAGTCTGCCAGTTTTCTTAAGCCTAACATCGAATTCATTCATCCAATACAAATATAAACAAGTAATCAACACATAATTAACATCTAGGTTTCATTAGATCTAAGCAAACACAAGATAGATCTAGCCTAGCATGATGGAATTAAGACAAGAACAAGATATAGACAACCAACACATAGACATATTGATTGAATTAAAAGAATACTTATCTCAATTACACATGAAAGGTATCAAGGGCTTAGAACCCTTGAAAAACCTGTAAAATTCGCACCAAGTTCGTACTTAGGGTTTCTCCAAAACTTCTCTCTTATGTGAAAATTAGAAAACTATATATAGGAAATAGGGTCTGACGGCGTCAAGGCAAAGCTTGTGATGCCGTCACCTCGCCGCAAAAATAATTCTCGGACTGCCTTGATCTACTTTTGACGCCGTCATGTGTTATGCATTTCCAGGCCGTCATGAATTTTACTCTTGACGCCCTTCCTTGTGACGCCGTCAAATTTGTACTGGGTCGTCATGGAAATTACTCTTGACGCCGTCAGAAATTCCTTCTTGACGCCCTCACCTACTGTTCCCAGCAAGAAAAATTAAGACTTTGGCGTTTTCTTTACTTTTATGCTCCAAAAACGTCCGAATTGCTTCCTTTTCCAGATTTCTCTCCCAAAGTACCTAAAATCACAAAAGGAACAATTTAGGGCAATATTTGATCAAATAAATTCAATTCCAGGCTTAAATGACCCCCTAAAAGTGGTTTATTTTTCGCCTCATCACCACCCACCCTCCCGGGATATTTTCGAGCTTAACCTTTGAAATCCAAAATCAGGCTAATGAGCCTGCCTTCGAGGAAGAAGATCTTATCATGATTTTCAACATGGTTTTCTTCCTTTTCTTCACCTACAGGGTGACTTCTCCTGTTCTTCACTCCTTCGGGAATGAAGACACTATCTTTGATCCCGACATTTTCATTTACCATTATCTTGAGCCGGGATTATATCTCATCGGTGTGGAACTTTCACGAGCTTCAAGTGTTTATCCAAACATCTTGAATGAAAGTCCGATGGAGATTATTTCTTCCACATCATGCTTCCCCATGGACTAATGAATTCGGGGTCGAGTCAAGCTAGCGACTCGGTAAACAAAAACAGTAGTGCTTATAGGGTTTTCACCCTAAGTGTGGGGGAGTCCCCCATGCTATGATTACAAAAGTGAAAAACAAAATGGTATTTTCCACGCTTAGCTTGTAATGTTGCCCTTTTACGTTCAAAGAGTCGGCATAACAGCCGGGACTTTGAATATTGAGGACAATATTCATTCTAAGTGTGTGTGGGGGGGGGGGGGGGGGGGTATTTCGCTATTCTAGCGAATTTCATCACATTTTACTATATAGTACCCCCGTTTTTGACCAAAAATTTTCAAAAATTTTTCACTAAAAGTTCAAAATTTTTTGTGGTAATCAGTCCACCAAGTATAAATGACAAATGGATTGGCTAGTCCAGGAGCAAACGGCTCTTGGTAAAGACATCTCAAATCCGTTGACGGCTTGCAATTTGCCCAAAATTGTATGGTTCCTCAGCTCCCCAAAAGCAAATGAGTTGGCTAGCCCACAAGATTATGGCTTGTGGTAAAGGCCGTGGAAAATCTATAATTGGTAATCAGCTCACCAAGATGTTGACTTAGTCCATCAAGATGCTGGCTAGTCCAGAAGCAAACGGCTTTTGGTAAAGACTAATTAAATCCGTTGACAGCTGGTGGTTTGCTCAAAATCACACGGTTATCAGGTGTGCCACAGTTCTTACACCTGGCTACTCCAGAAGTGATGGCTTTTGGTAAAGAGATTTTCAAATCCATCAGGTTTTTTCTCAAAAGATTGCAAGGGACTAGCAAACGGCTCTTGGTAAAGACATCTCAAACCCGTTGATGGCTTGCAATTTGCCAAAAATTGTATGGTTCCTCAACTCCCCATATCCCATAAAGCGAATGAGTTGGCTAGCCCACAAGATTATGGATTGTGGTAAAGGCAGTGGAAAATCCATAATTGGTTTTCAGCTCACCAAGATGTTGACTTAGTCCATCAAGATGCTGGCTAGTCCAGAAGCAAACGGCTTTTGGTAAAGACTAACCAAATCCGTTAACAGCTGGTGGTTTGCTCAAAATCACACGGTAGTCAGGTGTGCCACAGTTCTTACACCTGGCTACTCCAGAAGTGATGGCTTTTGGTAAAGAGATTTTCAAATTCATCAGGTTTTTCTCAAAAGATTGCTAGGGACTAGCAATGTTTTAGTGTGGGGGATTGATGAGTGTGTAAATACTCATCATTTTTACCATTTCTGAGCTGCCAAAACATCTAAAAACACTCAATATTGAATCAAAATAGTGAAAATATCCCAGGAAAGTGTTTTACATGTTTCAAATGCAAAATAAGCAAAAACTGATGAAAAACGCACAAAGTTTGCAAAATTGGCAGTTTCAGTCCCTCAACTTTCAAAAATTGTCAAATCTAGTCCCTGGTTGTTCTAAAAACTTGAAAAAGTCACCAAAGGTCCTTTTAAATCATAAAGTTACAAAATTAGTCCTTTGGTGCAAAGTTTCACAAAATTACAAGTTTTGTCCCTGTACTTTGCAAAATTGTCAAAAATGGTCCCTGGGTTATTAAAACTGTGAGAAAAACAAATTTTGTCCTTATACTAATCTTTTATGGCAGGTTTGGTCCTTGGGTGACAAGTTTGGTAAAATTACATTTTTGGTACCTGAAGTTTGCAAGATTGGCAGAAAATACCCCTGGAAATGGAATAATACAATCTTTGGTCCTTGGGTTATTCAACATTGGCAAATATGGTCGTTATAAATAAATTTGAAAAAAAGTTACAAACCAACCCTCAAACTTCAGATTTATTAAATTTTTGTCCTTGTGATTTCTAAATACAAACACTATACGGACCCTTGTTATTTTACTAAATCCAAATCCAACAAACACCCAAATCCATTACAACCTCAAGGCCCACCCCACTCCCTCCTTTCCATCCCACATCCAACCACAGCCCAACACACCCTTTTTAATAAAAAACGGGTCAACCAAGTTTGACCAAACCATCTTCACCCCTTCCCTCCAAAAACCAGAATACCACCTCTGGTATTCCCCCCCCCCCCCCCTCTTGCACCACTTGCCTATGCTACTACCACCCTTATCCTTCAATCACACTTCCCCAAGAACCAATCATATCACACCCCCTAGGGCCTATAACAGAAAAAATTGCAAGTATGATCTTTTCCTGCCAAAAAGTGGAAAGAGAGCAAAGGTAATCCAAAGGCTGAGATGAAGTGTGGGATTTGACACTTGGGACCCACACACCTCAGAAGGTCAATAAAAAGAGGAGAGAAGCAGAGTGGAAGATGGTTAGATTAGTTTTAGGATAGGTTAGTGTCGGATTAGTTTAATTTCAAAGTTTTAGTTATAATTTTCATTCAAGCATTGTTGTACTCAGTTTCTTTAGTGTATTGTAAACCTTATTTAACTTTAATTACAAGAAATTTCCACAGATTTTGTATTTGGCATTTATCTAGTGAAATTGACAACTTCACTAATAAGTGTTAATTGTTGTTGCTTATTGTTCATTTTGTCTCAAAGCAGTTCCACTTATGAGTGTTTAAAGATTTTTTAATCATTAGAATCAGTCTTAGTTCAAGTTTAACAAAAATCTCAAAAATACTCAATAAATAGGTTTAAAAATAAAAGTCAGTGGTTCATGGTGATGCAAGCATGGAGCAAGGCAAAGGCTGGAATGTTTTGGGTTAGATACCTCATGGGAGGTGTAGGATGAGTTAAAGATCCTTGGTTTTGTGTTTTCAGCAGAATCTCACTTGTAAGCTCATTTTTACATTTTGGCATTCCACTATTCCTAAGCTTATTTACTGCTTTTATTTGATTTTATATGCTTAGTTGGTGTATGCTAGTCCATCAGTCACTTAATTTAGCTTAGTTGTTCATTAGGATTCAAGTTTGCTCAACATCTCTTGATCACTGCCTTAATTAGTATCTTAGTAATTTTCACATTAGAGTTGTTAGTTTTGAGGTTTAAGTGTTCATTTAAGTCTATTTTACCCTCACAGATGATCATAAATCAGTTTCATGGTTTGAATTCACCATTTGCATTGAAAATCTTAAAATCAAATGCATAAGGGAGTGTTTCGTTTATCTGGTTTTAAGGAGTTAAAGACTGTTTCTGTTGTTATATTTGGTTTATGCATGTTTCTTTAGTCCATGTTAGATCAGTAAAGCCATAATAACCATTGGTCTTGTGTTAAAAAGTCAAAATTCTCATTAAACCATAGTTATGGATTAACTGTTGACGCTTAGGAGTAGTATACCACCCATTTAGGCTTAGGAATCTGTAACTTAGCTCTTTTTAGTCTCATTATCCATTAATATATCCATTGCATCCAGTCAATTAGGATTGAACCTCATAAAAGTCAAAATAACTAGTTCAATAAAAAAAGTCAAAAGTTAGTTTCTCAGAAAAAACCAAAAATAGTAAGAATTATTGTGAATTTAGCAATTAGTTTTAGGACCTCAGCTTTTTAGGACTTGTAATATACCACCTCAGCTTCATAATCCCATAGTCATTACATTTTTAAGAATTTTATAGTGGGCCCCACAACCCTCCAAAGAGGGCTGCAGGGCTGTTTGTGTGCCCTGCATCAGCAGATACCTCAGCCACCACCACCACTTTGGTGGTGGTTTCTGACCACATCAGTGGACCCCAGTGGTGGAACTTGGTTTCTCCCAACCCCCTCCTACCAGGGAACAACCATTGACCACTAGTTTGACCCTAGGGCTTGTGGACCCCACCTGATTCAAGCCTTTTTCTTTGTCCCAATTCTGAGTAACATTTGGTTTGAGGAAGTGCTTATTTGTACTTTATTGGCTTATCAGTGATTTTTGTTCATTGTTTTTAGCTTATTTAAGTACTTTTAGCTTATTTGTATCTTTTTCCAACCTTGTGGACCCCACACAAGCTCATTTGAGCTTATTTTCCCTTTTAGTCAATAAAAGTCAACTGTGTGGACTTTTTAGCTTAATCTCAGCTTATTTTCAAGTTGTAAAAAAGTTGTTTTCATTAAAAGTGTTTGTTTTTAGGTATAAAACAATTTTGTAAAAGAAAAATAAAGAAAATCCAAATTTAAATTAAGTGATAGTTTCTATTTAATTCAATTTATCTTTTAATTTTCATTTTTAGATTTTTATTAAGTACTTGGAGTTTTTATATTTTTATTAATTACCTTTTATAGTAAAGTAACTTTAGTAAATTTTTCAAATTTTTATTTTGTAATTTAGTATTTATTATATTTAATATTAGTTTTCTTAATTATTAATTAATATTAAGTTTTAAATAGCATATTTAGTTTTTGTTAAGTAAAACCTAGTTTTTATTTTTTTCCTAGCTCTAATATAGTATAATAGACTTTTATAAAATATATTTTTAGTTTCTACTGTTCATTTTCCATTTTTCTTATTTTAATCATTTAAATTATATTTAAATTCAATAAAAGGTATATAATTAGTGGAATAGCCTTAAACATAATTTTTAGAAATTTTTATAATTTTTTAGGATTCCTGTGATGGTTAAGTAATTTAAAGAATTTTCTCATAATTTTCCAAGTTTATTTAGTATTAATAATAATTTAAATTAGTTTAATTAGTTTAATTAAGTTAAATAGTTTTTAATTAATAAAAAAACTCATAAAAAGACAAAAATATTTATTTTTATTTTTAATACTTTCTTCAAGTTCTATTTTAAGTTTAGAAATTGTTTTTGCAAATTTTTAGTTTAATTTGTAATATTTATAATTATTAGTTAATCTAAATTAGATTTAAATTACATTTTAATTAGTTTAATTATTTAAATAATATTTAAATAGCAAAATAATCACTTTTATAATTTCATTTCCATTTTCAAATTTCTTTTTAATTTTAAGTTTCAAAAGTTTCAAAAGCACCCCCTCTAGTTTGTTAATTACCAAATCCCACTTTTCCAGTCTGTTACGTGATCTTAATTGTGAATTTGTGCATATACCTGTATATCTGATTTTTGTGAATATTATCTCTGTGTACAAATACCAAAATAACAGTAGCAAAATCAATTCCACATCATCTGGGCTACTGTCCTCAGTGCCACTCACTCATAAACGATTTCAAAATACACAATTTCAATCTCGTCGGGACTTTAACGACCCGGGGACACACTATACTATCCACGGAGCATTGGGATAAGCTGTTTTTGACTAGTTGACCTTGTTCAATTATATCTGACGGTTTAGCCCCAATCAAGACTTATAAACATATTTACTTTTCAAAAGGTGGGGGACGGCCACTCTCCCACACTAGAGTGGTAGAAAGTAGAAAGAAATCAAAGATATGGGTGAAAACCCATATTTTGCTAATTTTTGTTCACCGAGTCACTAGCTTGACTCGATCCCCGAATTCATTGGTTCATGTGGAAAGTTTGGAGATCCGGGACAACATGGATGGTATGTCCTCTCCAAAATAGTGTTTCAAACGATGACCATTCACTTTGAAGTTGGGACCTTCGGGTTGAGATAATTCAACAGTCCCGTATGGATATACTTTAGCAACAGTGAATGGTCCAGTCCATCGGGTTTTTAATTTCCCCGAGAAGATCTTTAACCTTGAATTGAAAAGAAGGACTATGTCACCGACGTTGAAAACGCGGTTCTTAATTTTAGAGTCATGAATCTTCTTTGTCTTTTCTTTGTAGATCAAAGAGTTCTCGTAGGCTTGATCACGAAGTTCATTTAATTCATTGAGTTGAACCTTACGGTGATCACCCACTTTATGAAGATCATAGTTAGCATGTTTCAAGGCCCAGTAGGCTTTGTGCTCGAGCTCGATCGGTAAATGACACGCCTTCCCGTATACAAGCTTGTAGAGAGTACACCTGATGGGTGTTATGTAAGCTGTACGGAAGGCCCAGAGTGCATCATCTAGTTTGTCCGACCAGGAAGCATGGTTTTCACCTACGGTCCTCTCAAGAATCCGTTTAATACCATGGTTGGAAACCTCCACCTGCCCACTTGTTTGTGGGTGATACACGGTAGAAAGACGGTGAGTAACACCGTACTTAAGCATGACTTTTGCGAATTGATCATTGGAAAAGTGTGTACCGCGACCACTAATGATGGCACGTGGAGTTCCAAAACGAGCAAAGAGGGATTTCAAGAATTTCACAACAACTCGGGCATCGTTAGTAGGTAAGGCCTTTGCCTCAACCCATTTTGACAAGTAGTCAACAGCCACGAGAATGTATTTGTTTCCACGAGAAGATGGGAATGGCCCCATAAAATCAATGCCCCAGACGTCAAAGATTTCATAAACTTGAATGGCATTTTGTGGCATTTCGTTCTTTTGTGAAATATTCTCGTGATGCTGACAAGCGTCACAAGCTTTGACTAACTCGTGGGCATCCTTATAGATCGTGGGCCAATAGAAACCGGAATCAAACACCTTTTTGGCGGTGTAGTTAGAACTATGGTGGCCCCCGGTGGGTCCAGCATGGCAAGCCTTGAGAATATCAGCGGCTTCCTGTCCGTATACACATCGCCTGATGACTTGATCGGCACAAATTTTGAAGAGATAGGGGTCGTACCAGAAGTAATGTTTAACGTCTTTGAAGAATTTGTTTTTTTGTTGGGACGTCATCCCCTTCACGATGAAGTTACCTGCATGGTAATTTGCAAAGTCGGCAAACCATGGGGTAGTAGAGTCACCACGAAAAGCAACCGCATTGAGTGTCTCGAGTGGAAATGTTTCATTTATTTCATGTTTCTCGGACACATCCTGGTGAGGGTTTTCTAATCGTGAGAGATGATCAGCAAGAAGGTTCTCAGCTCCTTTTTTTATCACGGATAATGATATCAAATTCTTGGAGGAGGAGAACCCGACGGAGTAGCCTCAGCTTTGCATCTTGCTTTGCAAATAGGTACTTCAAAGCCGAGTGATCCGTATACACTACGCATTTGGTCAGGATTAAGTATGGCCGGAATTTTTCAAAGGCATACACCACAACCAATAGTTCTTTTTCAGTGGTGGTGTAATGACTCTGAGCCTCGGTCATAGTTTTGCTTGCGTAGTGTATAGGCTGAAAGTATTTTGCTTTTCGTTACCCTAAGACCGCACCTATGGCAAAATCACTAGCATCACACATATGCTCAAAAGGGAGGTCCCAATCAGGGGCAACAAGAATCGGTGTCTCGGTAAGCTTTTTCTTTAATGTTTCAAAAGCTTCGATGCACTCAGGAGGGAAGATGAAAGGAGCATCCTTCTCGAGGAGATGGGTCATAGGCCGGGAAATCTTAAAGAAATCTTGGATAAACCTACGGTAGAAGCCGGCATGACCCAAAAAGCTCCTAACACCTTTAACGGTGGTGGGATGAGGTAATTTAGCAATGACATCGATTTTGGCTTTGTCAACCTCAATCCCGTTTTTAGAAATTTTATTGCCGAGGACAATGCCCTCTTTAACCATAAAATGGCTCTTCTCCCAGTTGAGACTTAAATTCATTTCTTTGCAACCTTTAAGCATCTGTTCCAAGTGGGAGAGACAAGACTGGAATGAATCCCCGATGACTGAAAAGTCATCCATAAATACCTCCATGGTTTTCCCGATCATGTCGGAAAAGACAGACATCATGCACCTTTGGAACGTGCCTGGTGCATTACATAAGCCGAAAGGCATACGTCTGTAAGCAAAAGTTCCGTAGGGGCATGTGAAGGTAGTTTTCTCTTGATCCTGTGGATCAATGGGGATTTGGAAGTAACCCGAGAAACCATCGAGGAAACATTAGTATTCATTCCCCACTAGTCTTTCGAGCATCTGGTCCATAAAAGGTAGAGGAAAATGGTCTTTACGGGAGGCTTCATTCAATTTACGATAGTCAATACATACTCGCCAACCCGTGAACAAACGAGTTGGAATCAACTCGTTTTCCTCGTTGGTGACAACGGTTATGCCACCCTTTTTAGGAACACAATGAATTGGGCTATCCCAAGGACTGTCAGATATAGGATAAATCAACCCCGCATCAAGAAGTTTTAGAACCTCTTGTTTGATAACTTCGTGGATTTTGGGATTTACCCTTCTCTGTTGTTGCACTGCTGGCTTAAAGTCATCCTCCATTAAGATTTTGTGTGTACAAAAGTCCGGGTTAACGCCCTTAATGTCGGAGAGTTTCCAAGCAATTGCTTGCTTGTGTGACTTAAGAACCTTTAGGAGTGCAGCCTTTTCCTCATCTTTTAAGTCTTTAGCAATAATGACGGGTAATTTATTATCACCCTCCAGAAATGCATATTCTAGATGAGGAGGCAAGTCCTTGAGCTCAACCTCGGGAAAGTCTTCAATTATTTCAACATTTTTGATTTCCTCTTTATGAAGTATTTTTGGAGACGGAGAGGGTGAAGGATCGTCATTTAACAATCTTTCAAGAAGAAGAATGTCCACCTCCGGGTCAAGATAGTTTTCATCAACCCCATGAGGGATTGAACTATCCTGAGCAAGAAAGGCCTCGACCTCTTCCAGAAGGAAGTCACTTCCCTCAAACGGAGTGAGAGAAAGGGAAGAGTCGGATATGATAGGATCAGTAGAAAGAGTGGTACCGCCACTTGCTGAGAAACCGAGGACTTCTTGAGAATACTCCTCAGACGCAACATCGATGATGTCAATTCGGTTTACCGTTTCAGCGTCATAGTTGGAGGAGTATCTTGAAGTCTAATCAAGATTGAATGTGATGGCTTCGCCACCAACACATAGAGTGATTTCTTCTTTGAATACATCGATTAAAGCATGAACCGTTCTTAAGAATCCCCTCCCGAGAATGAGAGGAACTCTTGGGTCAGCATCGAAATCAACAATCACGAAATCTGCCGGAAAATAGAACTTTCCTACTTTCACGAAGATATCTTCGGCAATGCCGAGAGGACGAGATATAGTACGGTCTGCAAGCTCGAGAGTCATGCAGGTAGGAGTGAGAGCAGGAAGAGAGAGTCTTTTCCAGACTGTGTAAGGCATAAGGTTAATGCTTGCACCAAGATCGGACAAGGCAAAGCATTCAACCATCCCCGGGTAAATACAAGGAATGAGAAATTTCCCGGGATCTCCAAGCTTTTCGGGAAGCTTTTTCAAGAGCACTGCTGAGCAATGCTCATTAAGTGGAGTTTTTGCCATCTCACAGAGTTTTTCTTTGTTGCTTATCAGATTTTTGATTGTTGAAGCAAATTTAGGCATGAGAAGAAGAGCATCCGCGAAACTAATATCGAAATGTAACTCTTGGAAATTTTGATAAAATTTTTCCATCTGATGATTAGCTCTTTTGCCGTTCTTTTGATCCTTCATACGTGAAAGATATGGAATTGAAGGCTTAGGATCGTTCTTTGGAATTTCATCAGAACTTTTAGGAGGATCAAATATAACTTTCGACTTTCGAGTCGGGACCGGGACAACTTGAGGGTGGACGTTGTTGGTACCTCCGTTATTAGTAGGAAGTACCGTGTCCGTGGTAACCTCAGGTTCACGTTCTGCTACCTTAGTATGAGGAGAAGAAGAGGTAGAGGGAATCGTGGGTCCATTGTATGGTACCCCACTTCGGGTAAGGATCGCTTTGACATCGCCCCTCGGGTTAGCGATCGTGTTGCTCGGTAGTGTACCCGGGCCCGAGGGTCGATCATTTAAAGACTTCTGAAGCTCAAAGATCTTGCTGATCAATAACCGATTCGCTTCCTCTTATGCTTTCATGAATTGTTTTAGCACTTCGTCGGAGGAAGACGAGGGTGGAACAACGTTTTGATTTTGATTTGGAAGATTTTGAACACGGTTGTTTTGAAAATTCCCTTGATTTTGATTGTTGTTACCCTGAAAATTATTTCTCTGATTGAAATTACCCTGATTGTAATTCCCTTGATTTTGGTTTCTTTGAAAATTTCCTTGAATACCTTGATTTTGATTGCCATTTTGAAAATTGTTTTGATTAAAATGACCTTGATTTTGGTTCGGGTTTTGGAAATTTGGGTTTTGACCTTGGTTAAAATCTCCTCGATTCTGATTCGAGTTACGGTTTTGATTTTGATTAAAACCGGGAGGTCCGAGAAAATTGTTGGAACGATAGCTCAAGAGATTACGGTCCCCTTGTGGTTGGTAAGAATTACCCCCATGTTGTAGGAACCTTGAGCAGTATAAAGTTTCTCTTGAGGAAAACCATCAGTAGCTGGACACTCGGAATAAAGATGTGGGCCCCCACAAGTTTCACAACTTCAGGCCACGGCTTTCACTTGCTGATTTTGAACCTGATTTTGCATAGTTTGGTTCATTCTCAACACAGCCGTAGAGATATCATTCATCTTTTTGGTGAGAGCAATTATTTCAGGAGATGATGATGAAGGAATGATTGATTTACATGACTTATCCCTCTCCGGAGAGGAATCCCAAAAGTTATGGTGGGCAGTCATGTTCTCAATCAGATCATAGCACTCTTCGAGACGCCTTTTCATAAAGGTCCCACCAGCAGCAGCATTGAGAATATCCCGGTGCCTCAATGTCAGACCATTATAGAAGGTATCTATAATGGTAACTTGTAACATATTGTGGTTAGGTCACCGATCAATAGCTAGCTTATAACGTTCCCAAGCCTCAAAAAGAGACTCATCGGGACGTTGCCGGAAGTTGCTGATATCATTTCGTAACTTGGTACCATGGAAGGTGGAAAATATTTTGCTAAAAACTTGGTTACCATTTCATCAGAAGTACGAATAGAATTCTTTGGGAGTCGGTCAAACCATGCAGTGGCATGATGGGTGAGAGAATAGGGGAAGAGATACAGCCGGAGGGCATCATCGGTGACACCATGCTGTTTCAGGCTTTGGGTGACGGTAAGGTATTTATCAAGATGCTTGTTAGCATCGTCACCCGGTAATCCGTGAAATTGACACGAATTTTTGACTTGTTGGATCATGTGGTGCTTGAGGCCAAATTACGAATTTTTGACTTGTTGGATCATGTGGTGCTTGAGGCCAAATTACGCCCATCCCTTGCATGGTAGGCTGGCACAACTCCTCCATTGTTCGGAGATCGGGAGCTGGCCCATCCCTGGGAGGGTCAGGGGTTGGTGGTGGTGGCCCATCAGCCATTTCGGTTTTTGGTTCTTCAATAACAGTACGTAGCTCGGGTACGTTTTTCTGATTTTTACGCTTTGTTTGTGACTGAGTGCGCATGCACTAAAAACAATTTTTCAAAACAAGATCGAGGCAAAACCACAGTGAACTTAAATCCAATAATCACAAGTGAATGGCTTCTTTGAAAAAGGTACACCACTCACAGGGATATAAAGGCTAGTTTTAATCTTAAGTTTGGGAACTTATTATGTCCACACCCCCAGTTGGTAGGTGTTCTGCCTTGGTTTGCGGTGGTAAGATTTTATATATTTATTAACAAAAAATTGTTTTTAGGCTTATGGGTGTGTGTGCAGAAAACTTTGAGAAATATTTTTGGAACTGATTCGTTAACCGAAATCGTTCTTTTAAAATTACTCGCAGGCTAGCGAGAGGAAATGAATGGATTCCTCTTCAGTTCGCAATTTAATGTAAGAACTTACCTTATACCAACTGTTTCAGGTTGTAATCTTAAAGAAAACGAAGTAATTTAACTTCACAGTTTGTTTTGTTGTTTTTGATTTTTTTGGTGTTGTTAACACTTCAGGAAAAGTGTTAATGAACTTTTTGATATGATTGATATTTTTACAAAAACTTTTTACAAATTGTGTGAAATTTGTACACGGAGGGTTTTGAAAACCACTAAACTTAAAACGATTTAAAAAACACGCAACAACCACCCCGGCAGCGGCGCCAAATTTTGATTGGTCCCGAAATGGTCAAATATTATTGACCAAGGTCAACAAGTCAAAGACATCTCAGTTCCAATTCTCCGTGGGTAGTATAGTGTGTCCCCGGGTCGTTATGTCCCAGCGAGATTGCAATGGAGTTTTGGAAAACGCTTTTGAGATTGAGTGGCACTGAGGACAGTAGCCAAGATGATTGAGAATTGATTATGCTACTGATATTCTGGTATTTGCACAATGATATAAACAATAACAGATATACAGATATATTCACAAATTCGCAACTTGGGATATCAGATTACAGACTGGGAAAAGTGGGTTTTGAACAATTACAAACTACAGGGGGTGCAAGTAAAACTTTTTAAAACTTAAAATTAAAAGGAAATTAAAAATGAAAATAAAATTATTTAAATGATTATTTTAATATTTAAATACTAATTAATTAATAAAACTATTTAAAATCTAATTTAAACCTAATTTAAATTAACTAAAAATGACAAAGATTACAAATTAACCTAAAAATTTGCAAAACTAATTTCTAAACTTTAAAAAGAACTTGAAGAAAGTATAAAAAAAAATAAAAATAAATATTTTTGTCTTTTTATGAGTTTTCTATTAATAAAAAACTAATTATATTAATTAAACTAATTAAACTATTTTAAATTACTAATAATAACTAAATGACTTAGAAAATTATGGAAAAATTTAAAAAACTAATTAACCATCACAGGAATCCTATAAAATTATAAAAAGTTACTAAAAATTATATTTAGACAATTTTACTAATTATTTACTTATTAATTAATTTAAATCTAATTTAACTAATTTAAATAAGAAAATTGGAGAATGAATAGTAGAATTTAAAAATCTATTTTCTAAAAGTCTTAACTAATTTATAAAACCTAGAAATATCATAAAAACCTACTATTGTTAATTAAAATTTAAGAAAACTAATTAATTACTAATACTACCTAATTAATTATTTAATCTATTTTTAATTCTAATAATTAGCAAACTTATTAAGAAAAATCTAAGAAAATTATTATAAATACTTAAAGGTAATAGAAAATTAAGAAAATTATGAAAATGATAAAGTGCTTATTAATAAGCTGAAATGAAAAATGAAAAAAGATAGAATCTATTAAATAGAAGCTATCACTAATTTTAAGTTTGGTTTTTTTGGTGTTTTTCTTTTTGACAGATGAAAATAACTTAAAAATAAGAACTTTTTACAAAACAACTTTTGTTTTAGCTTAAAAATAAGCTGTGTGCACCCCCTTATGTCAAAACACTGGACAAAATAGCTAATTAGGACTTAAGCTATTACGAAAAAGCTATGAAATGATAAACTAAGCATGCACATATGATAATTAACAAGAAATAAGCAAATTAGAACAAATAAGCACACTGGTTAAGCTAAGAACCACAAATAAGCACTTATGTAGCTAATAGGCCAAAACAGGCCTGAACTGGGTGGTTTTGGACCTCTGTGGGGTCCACAGAAGAGCTTAGGGGTCCAAAATAAGGGTTGACTTATGAAGGTGGACTGGTAGGCTACCCAATAAGCCAATAAGCATGGCTTATTGCTTATTAATGAAGCTTGGGTGATGCTATGAAGTTGGGGGTTCACACTGAGTCCTCAGTGTTGACTCAGATAATGATCAAACTTGATGAGGGTTGCAGCCGTATCAAATAGGCTCACAATGGCAAAATAAGCACTGACTTATCAAAATTGGTTGTTTGGCTTTCCAAAAAGCCAAAAAGCAGAAGGTGGGTCCCACTGGTGAAGTAGCTAAGGCCTTGGGAAAATAGGTCAAAACCTGTGCACAGGGCAAGTGTTTGCCATGCAGGTCAAAATAAGCTAATCCACAAGCTTGTACAAAAATCCTAAAAATAAGCTGTTTATGGGCTTTTGTAGACTAGGTGGCAAACTTTAACTTCTGAAAAGGCCAAGCTCTTAAAGCTAACACAAAAATCACAAAAATTCCTCCAAGATTTGATTTTATGAAACAAAGGTACTTTTTGACTTTTTGAGATATTGAGCTAAGTTGACTAAAGTGAACTTTGATCTTAATTTTCTGATTGAAATGGACTAATTAAACTAGAATAAAACTAATTTAAGCTAAACCACTCACAAGTGAATGGATTTGGGGCATATGCCACACTTAATCCAACACAGAGGGTAATCCAAGCCAAGTTATGCTTGATTTTGACTTTCTACTGAAACAAGACCTGGTTTTATGGTTATTCTGAGCTAGTATTGACCTAAGTGACTTGTATGAACAAGAAACAACAACAATAACACACCACAACACCTTGGATTACCCTGATCCAAACACACCTTATAAGTTGCATGTTTTATGATTTGTGAAGTAATAAAGTGTTAGGGCTTATGAACCTGATCAACAATGACTTTTTATAATATATTAAGTCTAAATAAGCACTTAGAAACAGGTGACAACCACAAATGATCAAGGGTACTAATTATGTTATTTTGACTGTGAAACTAGAAATCTTAAACAACTATGAAACTCAAACAACAACCTACTGATTTTAAGTAATGATTTTACTATTGAATACTGAATAAGCTAAAATAAACACAAATAAGCAGATAATAAGCTAAGCTACAGTACAAGACTAAAAATCAAGGAAAAATGGAAATTTAAAACTCACTTGAGACCCTAGCTAAACAAGGGCTCCCAAATGGGCAGCTACAAGCTCCTAGCTTGTAAACAAGCTAGGTAAGAGTCCTTCTTGCCCCTCCATTGCAAGCAACTTCCATTAGCTTTCCACTTAATTGCAAAGGTACCCTGTGGCTTATTTCTGTGATTCTGATTTCCCTTTTTATATATATATTTTTTAGATTTTCTGTTTAGTTAATGATTTAAACTACCTAAGAGAGCTTATGAAACAGTAATCACTAGTTTAAATCATACTTAAAGCTTAAAAAGGAAATTGCAATTTTAAATACTAAAAACTGAATTGTAGAATGAAACTTGGAATTTTGATTAAGAAACGTTGAGATTACAATACTAAAATAGATTACAAGCTTCCTTGAGTAAAATTAACAACTAAAATTTGAAATTACAATGATACGACCTAAAAATTAAGCTAAGTGACTAACTAGCATATTCCTTGCAATCTTCTCTTTATATAGCCCTCCATTAGGGTTTGTGATCATCTTCTGAGCATATCTCATCAATAATTTTGACCATTGGATCACTGAAAAGCTTCTAATCATAAGCCACGTGTTTTGGCGCCAAAATCAAATTTTGCAATTTGCTCTGATAACTTGAGGGGTGAGGGGGTGCATTTATTGTGGTTGTATTGTTAGGTTCAAATGGTGGGGATGTGATGGTGTTGCAAGCAAGTGGGGGGGTGGTGGAGTTTGGCAGGTTGTGAGGAAGGGAGGGAAGGGGATGGCTGGGTGGTGATGGTTGTTTGACTGTTTGACCACAGGGTCAAACATTGACCCTGCATTATATTAAAATGGGGTGTGGATGGGCTGGAGTGGTGTTTGGGCCAAAAGAGAGGGAGGTGGGCTTTGGTGTTTGTGGATTAGAGTTGGTTTTGGATTTGTAGTAATATAAGGGTCCGGTTTGGTTTAAACTATCACAAGGACCATTTTTGTAATTAGCCGAAAGTTTGGGGGTGTGTTTTGGCATTCCTCCAAAGTTTTTCACAAGGGTATTTTCTGCCAATGATGAATAGTACATGGACCTAATTTGATTTTTCCACTTTTTAAATTTCTAGGGACTATTTCTGCCAAACTTTCAAACTCCATGGACCAAATGTGTAATTTCACCAAACTTGCCAGTCCAGGACCAAACCTGCCATATATGAGAAGTACAAGGACAAAATTTGTTTTTCTCAAAGTTTTAATATCCCAGGGACCATTTTTGACAATTTCCAAAGTTCAGGGACTAAACTTTACATTTTGTGAAACTTTGCACCAAAGGACTAACTATGTAACTTTTTGATTTAAAAGGACCTTTGGTGACTTTTTCAAGTTTTTAGAACAACCAGGGACTAGATTTGACAACTTTTGAAAGATGGGGGACTGAAACTGCCAATTATGCAAAATTTGATCATTTTTCATCTGTTTTTGATTATTTTGCATCTGAAACATATAACACACATTCCTGGGATATTTTTACTATTTTGATGCAATATTGAGTGTTTTTAGATGTTTTGGCAGCTCAGAAAAGGTAAAAATGATGAGTATTTACACACTCATCAATTTCTCAAAAATCATGCATGACGAGTTTGAAATGAGTAAGATGGGAGAACTCAACTTTTTCCTAGGACTCCAAATTAAACAACTAGAAGATGGTATCTTCTTTAACCAATCTAAATATATTAAGGACATGCTTAAGAAATTTGGATTAGAAGATTCGAAACCAATCAAAACACCCATGACCACGGAAACTAAACTCACCAAGGATGTGGAAAGTGAATCCGTAGATAGCACTAAGTATAGAGTTATGATTGGTAGTCTACTTTACCTAACGGCTAGTAGACCCGACATTATGTTTAGTGTTTGTCTATGTGCTCGTTTTCAAGAAGATCCTAAGACTACACATCTCGAAGTCGTTAAAAGGATTTTTAGGTATATTAAGGGCACTACACATTTAGGTTTATGGTATCCCAAAGGAACGGGAATAGACACCATAGTGTATGCCGACTCGGATCATGCCGGTGACTATGTTGATAGAAAAAGTACAAGTGGTATTTGTACTTTTGTTGGACATTGTCTCACCTCATGGTTCTCTAAGAAGCAAACGGCTCTTGCTATCTCAACAACGGAAGCCGAGTACGTTTCGGCCGGAAAGGCATGTCAACAAGCTCTTTAGATGCAGCAAGCTCTTGTCGACTACGGAATTCAACTTAACGACATCACAATTCTTTGTGACAACAAAGGTGCCATTGATCTTAGCAAAAACCCGGTTCAACATGCTCGTACCAAACATATTGAAATCCTTCATCATTTCCTTCGCGACAACGTTCAAAAAGGAAATATCTCAATCGAGAAAGTTTCTTCCGAAGACAACATAGCCGACATTCTCACAAAACCCCTTAAACGTGAACCTTTTAACCATCTTAGGCTAGGCTTAGGACTCATGGAACCTACGTTGTAGTTCTGAACATTAGACAAAAATCACAAAAATCAAAACAAATCCATAACTCTTTTTCTCAGCAGGGTCGGCGGAACCCTCAGACACAACGGACGGAACCCATTTCAGGGGTCCGCCGTGTTCGCCGACCTGCTGAATCAATATTTTTGTTTATATTAAACCAAACACCCATTATCTCATACCACCACTTTCAAACTGTTACTATTCACTTTACCATCCATCCATACCTACGATTTCTTGGTCTTCCTTTCACTAACATTGCAAATCAATCATCATTGTAAATTTGTAAGTATTCTAAACTTAATTACAATCCTGATCTGAGTCTAGGAATTCTATTTTTGCACAAAAACAAAAACTTGGGGTTATGCATTAACTTAAGAAACTCATGCATGAAATTAGGTGTTTAACAAAACTAATCATGTTCCCCATAGTTAGGAATTGAATTTTTACTAAGTGTAAACATGTTTGCTAAAATACCCCATGGCAAATTTTTCCAAAAATTTCTCACAAATAGGACAAATATTTTTTCGTCTCACATTGAGAATACAAAATCAAAACGTTATGTTTAAAACATCACTTGCATAATGACTCTTGAATGCTAAAGGGAATACATAACCAATATGTATTTTCGGGTACATTCAAACGAAGCTACATTGAACTAGGAGCGTTTGGGTTATCTTTTGTTTTATAACAAAACTTGCATTATAAAACGTTTTTGAAGCATCAAAATGAGGCAAGATAACCGCACCTCCACATTGTTTTCATATAGGCACACACTAGAACATCCACATTATAATAGTAGTTTACTTAAACTAAAATGTGAAATTTTGTTGTTTTAGGAATCATCATGCCTCCTCTAACCCACTACGACCACAAGGACACCATTAAGTACCTACCAAAACACCACAAAACCAAAGGCCTTACCCCAAACCAAGTCAACGTTTTCAATGCCTTAGAAAAACACTATGTCCATGAGGGTAGAACCATTGACCCGTCTTTCCTAGAAGGCACAAACCTTTACGCCGAATTTGCCACAATCAACTTTGAGTGTCTTTTGAATATCGACGAGCCTATTTGTCCTAGGTTCATTTTGGAATTCTATGCATCCGCCATCCTCTCCACGGATGATTATGGTCAAATGTCTATCAACTTTAGGACTAGTGGTCATCAATACTCCTTCACTCTTGAGGAGTTTGCTCAAATCCTAGGTGTCCCAAACCGTGGTACTTGCATCTATTCCGACTTGCACTCCCTCTCAACTCTTGACAAACTCCATGACCGCATCCATCCTTATGACACTCCTCTTGTGTCAAAAGATGTACTCCGTGACCACCTCTTTGTTAGGACAACCAACACTAGGAGAACCCGTTCGGGAAATGAGGTCGATAAGGACCCATATGGAATGGAAATGAATGAACTCAAGCCCCAATTCAAGAAATGGGAGGAAGTCCTTAGAGCAAATGTCATTAGCACCATAGGAAACCGAGACCATATCAACCTTTGCCTTTGCTACATGCTCTACTCCTTGTCCGTTAAGCAACCCTTCAACCTTGCCTACTACATGGCCAAGATAATGGCCGACATTCCAGTGCATGGCACAACGGCTATGCCGTATGGAATGCTCTTGACCCGTCTCTTTAGGTTCATCTCACCCATTCCAACAACTCCAAACGATCTTCGCCTTGACTACTCTCTCATTCCACACACCTTTGTCCCACTAAGTGATAAGAGAGTGTACAAAGCCCAAGGAAAACGTCCACATCCTCCTACCTCATCTTCATCTTCCTCAATGAGTGAAGATGACAATTTGCCAAACTCTAGGCTCCCACCTCTCGAATACCTATCCCAACTTCCGGATATTCCAAATGAGTCGGCGGAGTTCAAGCAAACAAAGGGGATGTTTAAGAATCTTGGAAGATTCCTTGGAAAGCTCAAGAATAAGATCGACCGTCAATGAGTGCGGGTGTGTAGGAGTGTTTGGCACTAGGTGCTATTTGAACAAATATGGTTGTTTAAACTATGTTTATGATGTATTTGTGTGCTAGTACAATGTTTGATACAATTTGGAACATGTAGTATCTAACTTTGATGCAGGTAGACAACTTTTGGCAAGTTGTCAAATTTTCATGTTTATGATATTTTCACTAAGTATAGTGAAATTTTCGACCTCAAGGTCAAAGTCATATGATATGTGTGTTTACGTGTCTATTTTTTGCATTACCTAACCAGAAATGCACTATCTTTTTGATTTTAGGACTTTTCGAAAATTTTGAAAATCGTCTCGCGGGTCAAAATTGCGGACTGCCACTTTTTTCAGCCCTGGCGGTACCCAAAATTGGGTTCCGCCAGTGTATCTTCTGGGCAACCCAGAAATGGCCCAACGGACCCCGCGGAACCCTCAAACAGGTTCCGTCTGTGTAACCTGAGGGTTCCGCCAGTTGCCTGCAGAAATTTTCTTTTTGTTTTCAACATTTCAACATCCAAACACAAAAATACAATCCTTTTAGATAGAAACCCATTTCCTGCAATTTGTTTAGCACAATAGGGTACTTTTCATTCCTTATAACTCAACCAAAACCATTTCTCGCCAAATTTCAAAAATAGCCATAACCACCCTAAGGACCCTTCACACATTAAGGAAGGAACCCTTCTAAAGGTTCCTTGAAATCCCTGAGATTTATACTTCAACAAATCTACCAAAACCACTAGGCATTTAGTGCAAAACTTGTCTTCTCACTTCACCATTTTCATTGGATTGACTTCCATGATATGACAACCCACAATTAGTTTTCCAAATCATTAGGAACCTCCATTTTTGTATGGACTAACATCAAATCCAAACACTCTTCCCACAATCCTTCATCTCTATAAATTAAACCATCCTAAACATTATCAAATCACACCTTCTTCATCACAATTTCTTAACTTCCAAACCATTTTTAACCATGACCAAGTCAACAATCACTTCTCAACCATCAAGACCCATCCGGAAAACCGCCCGGATAAGTGTAAAACCACTATGGTCTAATCAATCCATCAACCTAAGCTCCTCATCTTCGGATGAATTCACCTCACCTATCAAAAATGAACACTTTTTGGACCTTGCATCTCCATCTCCATCACCCAATGAACCAAATGAGCTCACTCCACTACCTACTAAATCACCCATTGACCCAACTCCACCAAGTGCTCCAACCCAACCATCCAAAACTCCATCACCATCACCATTACCCAAAATTGAACCTATGGAGCTATTTGGGTCTCCTCCCACATCACCACACCCTTTTGTCCAAGATCTAAATGATCTTCCACTAAGACCTACACAACCACCACCTTTTGCAAATCAATCACCAAGGTCAATTCTTGACCTTGATGAGGATTTTAACCACACTCAACCACCACAACAAGTGTACCATCAACCTAAACCAATGTTGTTTCACCCCATCTACCATGACATCCATGGTCCTCTTTGTGGAGAACCAAATTTTGAAAACCATGATCACCCAACTCCACCACATTCTCAAGCCCAAACCTTTGAGTCTTTCTTTCCTTTATATGAGGAAATCCAAAGCATGGTTGAGAACCACCTTCATCAAGCAATGGAATTTCAAACCACCTTGCTTGACTCAATACCAAACCCATCCTCCACCCAAGAACCAAAAACCAACCAACCCTCAAACCAAGAAACCAAAACCAACCCATTTCCACCCACTCATCCCCATTGTTAGCTTCGTTTTTTTATAAAAATAACGTCACACATGTGAAATGGACTAGATTAGACAGTACAGGGACTACTATTGTCAAGTAGGCAAAGTAATGTTGTAATGAGCCTATAAATACCCCTCATGACTCTCCATGAGGGGTGTGGGAAATTGTGTGTATTGTTTCATTTATTCTTTGTTAATATAAACCCTTTTCTTCACCTTTCTCTCTCTACTTTCTCTCACTAGAACAATGGTGTATTTCCATCAACCGCGACCTCCCGAACGTGATTCTTGGTTATAACAAGTGGCATCAGAGCAAACCAGGGGCGAATCGTGGTGTTTTTGGGTGAAAAAATTGTGTTTTTTGGGTGAAAAAACGGATCTGGTACTGTTCATCAAAATTTTGTCGAGTTTGAAAAAATTTTCGAGTTAGAAAAATGTTATCGAGTTAGCATGTTTTCTTATCGAGTTTGGATACTTCTTATCGAGTTTGGATAAATGTTTACCGAGTTTGGAAATATCCTTACCGAGTTTGGATACACGTTTACCGAGTTTGGATTATCTATCGAGTTAGGTATTTTGACTTATCGAGTTTGGATCTTAAATCTTATCGAGTTAGGATCTAAAGTTGGCGAGTTAGCCTGTTCACCTAATCGTTTATCGAGTTAGGTTTTTTTTGTGGCTTATACCTAGACGAAACTCTGCCAAAATTAATCAAGGTTTATCGAGTTAGGATCCAAGGTTATCGAGTTTGAGGTATTATCGAGTTAGGGGTAGTACCGAGTTTGGAGCTTATCGAGTTTGGGGCTTATCGAGTTTAAAGGTTACCGAGTTAGGAGATTATCGAGTTAGGGGCTATTATCGAGTTGGCGGGAAAATTTGAGTAAAATTTATTTTTGAGAGGAGACTAAACGTTCAATTTTTACGCGAGATTTTAATTTTGGTATAACGTTGAAAATTTTGGCCCGAAATTCAAATTTTTAGGCCAAAATTCAAATTTTTTCAGTGAAATTTGGCGTAAAAATTTTCAAAACTCAAATTTTTCTGGTAACCTTAGAATTGCATTTCATAGTGATTTCCAAATTATGGGCGAGAAAGTTTTCCAATTTTATTTTTGGAGGGAAAATACGAAATCACTACGAATCACCCGAGATAGAATTTCAAGCTTCACCAAAACACACCACGAATTGCTTAAACGATCCTGATCAAGAATCACATTCAAATGACAACGGCTAGTATCAGATTTTTGTGACTACGGAGTTTTTGTACGATATTGCTTATTTGGGTTTAAAGTTCATTTCACGGGCATGTGTACTTATTTATCTCAAAGTCTAGGGGTGGATGGATGCATGATTTTTGGAGATACTTGTTTGGGCAAACACTGGTAGAGATAGTGATTAAGACTTGGATTATCTAGTTATACCCGATGTAAGGAGTTACATTGTAGTACTCACGGGTTATAGCTATCACTTTAAGGAGTTACGTTGTAGTACTCAGTGTCACATGAAGTTGTGGAGATTCCAAGAGGTGGAGATTTCATATACAGTTTACTCGTTTGGGTATATGGCACTACCTATGCTTAAAGGAGTTACATTGTAGTGCTCAGTATAGGTTCTTAGTCACACCTTCGTACAAGATTAAGTCACATATCTATGAGATGTTTACTTCATTCTCAAATTGGTTATATTGGGTTCTCTCCATACAGTGGTCATTTACTAGCTGGTTGGAATTTGAAGAGGTCGCTTATAGGTTGAAGAGAAGAGATGAGATTGTAGAAAAAAAGAGTCATACTTTTGTGACATATACTCACAAATTATGCTTACACGGTCTATCTATATTGCATCAGAAGTGTAAAGTACGGGTAATTATGGCATGTACACAAAATAGTATGATGATTTTGATACATCGCAACCATCAGGAGGGAGAAGAACATGCCAAAAGAAGTCGTGTTTCATCTCTAGTACGTTGGTTGATCGAGGGAATTATGCTTACACTAGAACCGAAGAAGTACTAATGTTGTGTACATCAGAGTGTATTACCAACCTTCTGTGCAATACTATGTGAGTTATGCTATGATGCTCCCAGAACGACAACCACGGTGCAAACTCATTAGTATCTACCTTATCCGCTGCGAGATGAGAAGAGAGTTGTCAGTTCAGGAGGGAGCAGAAGAAAAAGAATAAAGGCTCACTAGTTAGGAGGGAGTAATAACCTAACTAGAACATTACAGTTGAAGTTCAGAGCTACAAAGACCTTTGCCGTCAGTGTCAAAGATCATACGCCGAGATCGTCGGAAGAGAGAACTTCAAGTCTACCTCAGTATCTAGACTACAGAGACTCTGCGCTTCAACAACATCAACATAGTTTACTATTGTTGTAATTTACATGTTTATGTGTTTATAGGTCTCATTGTATCCATTCATGTGTGACGATATCTTGGAGGGAGATTGTTAGCTTCGCTTTTTTATAAAGATAACGTCACACATGTGAAATGGACTAGATTAGATACTACAGGGACTACTATTGTCAAGTAGGCAAAGTAATGTTGTAATGAGCCTATAAATACCCCTCATGACTCACCATGAGGGGTGTGGGAAAGTGTGTGTATTGTTTCATTTATTCTTTGTTAATATAAACCCTTTTCTTCACCTTTCTCTCTCTACTTTCTCTCTCTAGAACAATGGTGTATTTCCATCAACCGCGACCTCCCGAACGTGATTCTTGGTTATAACACCCATGTTTGCTCAAATTTTGAGCAAATGGGTGCAAGCATCAAAACGTTGCTTCACCAATTCCAAGATGAAACCCGTTTTGCATTCCAACACGTCATAGAACATTTGGATGCTCTTTCCCACCCAAACAAATCCTAGACAACCTTTGGAGGCCGTTTGCCCCATTTAGGAAAGTAGGATTTTATTCTTCTTTCTTGGTTATTTTTTAGTTTTTTTGTTTACAAGTAGAAGAATATTTCACATTTCTTGTCTTTTGACTTTTCAAAGTCAAAATTTTACTTGGAATGATATTTCTTTCTACTTACTTTCGTGCATTGTTGGTTGATCATTTTTATGTTGTCATTGTGGTTGCAATGTGTGTGGTAACTACAAGCTTGACTATGTATATCACCAACTAACCATTTTTTTGTAGGATCCAAAAATCCATGTTTCCCATCTTGGCACTCCTTTTAGGGGGAGTAACAACCAAGGGGGAGCAAGTGCATTTTTTCCGCTACGCTACTCTACTTTTTGTTTCGACAAAAAGGGGGAGAAAAATATTAAACCTTCAAAACTTAATTTGATTTTCATCACTTAAGTAAAACAAGTTTAATATAATTTTTTTTTAAGTCTTAAAAACCAAGATTTTGTGAGTTACTTAAAAACAAAGTTTATGTTTTGTCATCAACAAAAAGGGGGAGATTGTTAATACAAATATCGCATAAAAACTTTATTTATATTTTACGATTTTTGCTAAGTTTTGTTAACGACAAAATGTAAACTTTAGTTTCTAAGTAAAACATAATCTTAGTTTTAAAGACTTGGATAAACTAGACTTTTGCTACATTTTATATTTCATAAAACACAACACTTTTTATTTCTAAAAATAGAAATGTCATATCACATTTATGGCAAGTTTTGTCAAGATACATTTATGGAAAGAAAGTGTGTTTGACTTATTATATGGTTGCTTGCAAGTTTTGTGTTTGACTAATGAGATGTGACATTGTTTGGTTTACAAGGTGTAATGAGATATGACATTGTTTGGTTTGCAAGATTTATTGCAAAACCAAATGCAAGCTCGGCGGAACCGTGGGGGTACATGGGCGGAACCCATCTGAGGGGTCCGCCGTATCCGCCAGGCCTGCAGAAGGCTTTGCTATAAATATCAAGGCACAAGTTGATTTTTGGCTTATCACTCTACATCATATTTTACACACACACATTCATTCTTTCATCTAACCCTTTAACATTTCATATGTGAAGTTTCTTTTTGCAGCAAAGAGATTCACAAGCTCATTAAAAGTAACAAGTATTCAACACAACGTTGCAAGACTTGTTAGCTTAGCATTGTGTAGACTTGTGTAGTTTACACTTCATTTGATTGTGTATTTTCAGTAGTGATCAGTTAGTATTTTAGTCCTCAAAATACAAAGTGTATCGGGAGTAGTTGTACCCTTGTAAAAGAACTAACAGGAGTGGTTGTACCCTTGGTAAAGAACTCGACATCTAGCTTAGTGTCGGTAAAAGTATAAGCGACGTGTAAGGTTTTCTCCGCCGGTGAAAGGAGCTTGTTGACTAGTGAAAGAAACTCTCGAGTTGGATACTCGGGGCGTGGACGTAGGGCAAGGAAAAAGAGTCCTTGTAGCCGAACCACAATAAATACTCGTGTTGTGGTTTGATCGTTTCTTTCATTTACTTGCATGTTATATATTGTGTTTGTGTATATATCTTTAGTCAAACGGAAAGTTTCAAATCTAACTAAACAAGTTAAAAAGATTTTAAACAGTAAACTATTCAACCCCCTTCTAGTTTTCCACACAACTGATTAAGAAAAAGCTTCTGGAGAGATAGACAGATTCTATTTTGCATGAATTTGGAACATTTTTGTTTTTATACTCCCCCTTAATAATAGCTCATTTTAAAATCAATTAAGGGTTTGGAGGGAGTTATCTTGAGCACTAATTTTGAGAGATTTTGAGAAATCTTTTGAACAATCTTGAAAAAGTGCTCAAGAATTCTGTTTGAAAATGAGTTTTTGTTTGAAGTCTTTTCGTTTGTTTAGACTCGAAATTTTTGAAAAAGATTTTGTCCTTAAAAATGCGAGTCCTTGATTAGAAATAATCAGAAGTCATCATTAGGGTCCGAGTTTCGTACTGAAGTATACGAAAGTCAAAGTGAATGAAACTTTTGAGGAACGACATGTTTTAGAAAAACATTAAAGAACTCCCGTTCAAGCATCTGTACATGTCCTTATCATTGTTGAGTGACATTTCTAGAAACGTACAAAATATTTATTTATACCAGAGACATGTCGTGAGAAGAATATTTTTGGATTTTTTGATTTTATATTGTTTTTGTATTTTTTGAAAATTTTCTATTTTTGTATTTTGTTTTTGTTTGTTTTTCAAATTTTGTATTTTGTTTTTTTAAATATTTACAGCGAAGCGATTTTGAAAACATTTATCAAGAAGATTCGAGAAGACGTTCTAGCTCCTCAGGAGTTAGGCTTCGCATGCCAATTCGTCGAACTAAATCGTCAAACCGTTCTTTTGGAAGGGCTTTAGTAAATAGATCGGCAAGTTGGTATTCAGTCTTAAAGAAAAATAATTCAACATTACCCTCTTCTACGTGCTCTTTGATGAAATGGTAGCGGACTTTGATATGCTTAGTCTTTAAGTGTTGTACGGGATTGCACGAGATGGATATGGCACTTTTTGAGTCACAATACATAGGTATATTGTCAAAAGTAAAGCCATAATCTGTGAGTTGTGTCCGCATCCAAAGAACTTGGGCACAACACGCAGATAAAGACACATACTCGGCTTCTGCGGTTGATAGTGCAATACAATCTTGTTTCTTTGATGACCAGCTTACTAGCTTTACACCCAAAATTTGTACTCCTCCTAATGCACTCTTTGCTGTAACTTGATCACCGGCATGGCCGGCATCTGAAAATGTTGTTAGATTAAACTCCGAATCCTTCGGATACCAAATTCCCATGTTAATGGTGCTTCGTAGGTACCTAAGAATCCGTTTAACCTCTTTGCGGTGAAGTTCGGTACGCTTTGCCTGAAACTGTGCTAATAAACAAACATCAAATTGAATATCGGGTCGACTAGCAGTTAGGTACATGAGAGAACCGATCATGCTCCGATATTTCTTTGGATCGATTGGTTTCCTAAACAAATCAACACCTATTTTTTGTGAAGTGACCATTGGTGTGCCAATAGAATCACAGTTTTTCATTCCATGTTTTTTCAAAATCTCTATTGTATATTTAGCTTGAGTGATAAAAATACCACGAGGGGATTGATGTATTTGTAAACCAAGAAAGAATTTTAGTTCCCCCATCATGGACATTTCAAATTTTCTTTTCATGAGATTTTCAAAATGTTTTGAATGGTATGGATTGATTGATCCAAAAATAATGTCGTCCACGTAAATTTGAACGATCAAAATGTCATCTTTGAATTTTTTTGGTAAACAAGATGTCATCAACCGTTCCTTTGGTGAAATTGTTTTTGAGCAAGAAAGATGATAGTTCGTCATACCACACTCTTGGAGCTTGTTTTAAACCATAAATGGCTTTCTTAAGCTTGTAGACGTAGTCTGGATGATCTTTGTCGATGAATCCTTCTGGTTGACTCACATACACCGCTTCTTTCAGAGTTCCATTCAAGAAAGTTGTCTTTATGTCCATCTGATAGACTGTGATATTTTTTGTGAGTTGCATAGGCTAAGAAAATCCGAACTGCCTCAAGTCTAGCTACGGGCGCGAATGATTCCTCGAAATCTATCCCTTCTTCTTGTGGATATCCTTTAGCCACGAGACGAGCTTTGTTACGAATTACAGTCATTTCCTCATCCAGTTTGTTCTTCCACAACCACTTGAGATCAAGAACACGTTTATTAAGTGGTCGTTCAACAAGTTCCCAACTATCATGTATCTGGTATTGAAGAATTTCGTCCTGCATTGCATCTATCCATGGGTTTTCTGCCATTGCTTCCCAAATGTTCTTTGGTTCTTTGAGGCTTATAGAGAAAATGTAAATACACATTTCAGGATCTATGGCAAGTTGTCTTCTCGTCTGAACTGGCCTTGAAGGTTCACCAATAACATATTCTATCGGATGGTCTTTTGTCCATTGAAACGTAGAAGGGTACCTTGGGTTGAACGAATGTGTGTTTGATGGTTCTTGTAACCTTGAAGAAGATTTAGTAGAGTCTGTTGCAAATGGGTTTTCAAATACTTCTTCATCTTCTAACACAATATCATTTGAATTATTTGTTGGTTCTTCTTAAAAATTAGTGTTTTGATTTTGCTCATCAACTCTTGGTAGAATAAGTTTCAATAACTTGAGTTGCTGGAGTAGATGTTGATGATGCTGAGGGAGTTGGTGCTTCAGCTTCGATTGTTGTAGATGCATCTTGTGATGGTGGTGGTTGATGGTTATGAGCGGGTGCAGCGGAATGTTGTTGAGATGCATTTGTCGAAGTGCCACCATAGTATTCATCAAACATTAACTCGAAGAAATTTTCCAGTTCTTGTTCTAAAGGTTTTTCAGTGTTTGTTGAATGAGCTCCATTAGGCACGAGTCCTGAACTGATGTGTCTAGAAGTCTGCGGGTATGGTGCGGGTCCTAATCCGTTATGATTAGATGCCATCGGATTAAGCGCGGGTTCTAGAGCGAGTCTCTCAGAAGCCATTTGTGAAATCTCGTCAAACTTCACATTCATCGTCTCCATTATCCTTTTTGTTCTTCTATTATACAACTTGAATGCCCTCGAGTTTTCAAAGTATCCAATAAATATTCCAATATCACCCTTAGCTTTTAACTTTCCTAGATCTTCTCTGTCATTCGTCGGATAGCACAAAGTGCCAAACACGTGAAGGTAAGAGATATCTGGTTTCCGGTTGTTCACAAGCTCATATGGGGTTTTATTAAACCTTGGATGGATTAGGGATCGGTTTTGAGTAAAACAAGCAGTGGCTACCGCATCAGCCTATAAGAATAGTGGTGCACTAGAAAAAATCAGCATTGTGCGAGCAGCTTCCACAAGAGTTCTATTTCTTCTTTCAACTACCCCATTCTGCTGTGGAGTTCTAACAACTGATGTTTGATGTGTAATTCCAACATCTTTGAGGTAAGTTCTTAACTCCTGATTTGTGAATTCTGTACCATTATCTGTTCTTACAATCCTTACTGGAGATTGAAGTAAAACTTGAATTCGCTTCAGAAAGGTGATGATGATGCCTGGTGCTTCGTATTTTGATCTCAAAAACTTTACCCATGTATATCTTAAATAATCATCGACAATAACAAGAATATACTTCTTCCCATTAATGCTTTCAACTCTCATTGGGCCACATATGTCCATGTGTAACATATGTAACCTTGCTTCCGAATTAGGTACGGTTTTAGGTTTATAGGGTTAATAGACAAAAAAGTAACTATACTATACAAAAAAGTTCGCCTAAGTTACTCAACTTTCAAAATGTTCATCTAAGTTACGAATGTTTGCGTATTTATTCAGTAGGATACTGATCTTTAAAAAAGATGTTATCCGGGTCACTCAATGGAAGGGTTACCTGCTAAATGGGTTTAATAAATGGACGAATTACATGAATGGTGCCTGGATTGACAAATATTGCATCAACCGTCCCAAAAAACGTTTTCGGCCTTTTTTTCTTACGTTTTCGTCTGTTTTTAAGCGTTTTCGTCAATTTGTATACGTTTTCACCTGTTTTTATACACTTTCATCTGTTTTTCTTATGTTTACAGACGTTTTTATCCACTTTTAACCATTTCTATACGTTTTCATCCGTTTTTTACATTTTTATCACGTTTTCATCCGTTTCCGTCCGCTTTTATACATTTTGGTTCGTTCTACTTACGTTTTCTCACCTTGCCACATCACCTCAAAAAATAGAGAAAAAAAAACTCAAAATTGTTTTTTGAAAAATAAAATCGAAATTTCTTTCCGAAAAAGAAATTAGAATTTTTTTCGAGCAAAAAAAGTTCAACTTTTTAAAAAAAAAAAATTATAAATTACATTGTTGAAAAAAAAATCGAGAAAAAAAATTCAAAATTTTTTTTTTGAAAAAAATAAAGTCAAAAATTCTTTTTCGAAAAAAAATCGAGCAAAAAGAAATTCAATTTTTTTTTTGAAAAAAATAAAATCAAATTTTTTATTTAAAAAAAATCGAGCAAAAAAGTTCAAAATTAAAATATATATATATATATATATATATATATATATATATATATATATATATATATATATATATATATATAAACTGGAAATTTTATTGAAAAGAAATCGAGCAAAAAACGGACAAAAACTTATAAAAATGGATTAAACGTATTAAAACGGATAAAAACGTGTGAAAACATAAGGAAAACGGACAAAAACGTAAAAAAAGGACAAAACCGTATGAAAACGTAAGAAAAACGGACAAAAATGTATAAGGACCAACGTTGCAAATAATCGTTGGCTAAATGGACTAACGTTGCCACATGATAACTAACAGAACTGGTGCCCGTTAGCTCAGGACGAATGGTGCAAATTCTGTGTGTAAATTCTAAGGTATTTTAGTCATATCACATTTTTTAACTTGTTATCATGAGTTAATATAAGCTTAATAACGTAAAGAACCGGTTAGTCAAACATTAGTAACTTATATGAAAATTTTGAAAGTTGAGTAACTTGGGCGAACTTTTTTGTACCGGTTAGTCATATCACATTTTTTAACCTATTATCATGATGCTCGTTTGCTTTTTCCTTGTTCACATGATGGACATAGATGATCCTTGGTGTATTTGAACTTAGGAAGTCCGGTGACGATGTTGTCTTTGGCTAACTTGTTGATGGTGCCGAAATTGAGATGGGATAAACTTCTGTGCCACAGCTAGGACTTAGTTTCGTTTGCCCTTGTTATAAGACAAATTGGTGATGTAGAAGCCATTTGGTTGATGTTGATAGCATACAAGTTGGTGCCAGAATTACCAGTTAAGAGATCATCACCAACCAAATTTCTAACAAAAACCGTGTTTCTCCTGAATGCAACTTCTAAATCTGCATCACAAAACTGCCCAACTGAAAACAAATTGTGTCCCAACTCTTCGACGTAGTAAACTCGAGTGATCAAAAAATTCCCAAACTAAAGGTCTCTAAAACCTAGAATAACTGCTACATGATCATTTCCAAAGTGTACAGTTCCCATGAATTTCCAAACGAAATTGATTAGCAGCTTTAAGTTCCCGGTCATGTGCTTGGAGCAACCCGAGTCGACGATCCAAAGACATATTTCGATAACCTGCCAAGAACAGAAGAGTTTGTATTTGGAAACCGTTTTAAATTTGGTTCCATGGGGTTAGGAGTAAAATCCATATCACACTCATAGACAATTGCTACTTGTTTAGCTTGAGCTATTTCTAATTTACCATCCTTGAGTATAAATTCTCTACCCGTTGGAATCCAAACACAATACTTAAGATAGTTCCTAGGTGTGCGGCTATTAGTGGTGTTCCTAATTCTTTTAATTAGGTTTCCAACAAATCTAGATTTTGCACTAGGTCCTCTCGAAACGTTCTTCTTTTCAGGCGTAACATACACATTCTTAGAAACACATTCATCATGAACATCATTAATTAAACATTTCTTGCACATTAAACCAATAGAGTCATTACATGCATTAGAAACAGTATTTTTGACATTACATTCAGATGAAACATGTCTCTTACTACAAAGCGATAAATCCTAGGGTGTTCTTCTACTTCTTCAACTTTATTCATGCGACTACTCTTAGATGCAGGCGAGACTCTATTGTTCCTTGTATTGCTCTTAGGCTTTAGTCCGCTGCTCCTAAAGGTGCTTTCTAATCCTGTAGAAGGTAAGGCACACGTGTTGGATTTATATTGTTTTCCTTTTTAGCATCACTAGACTCTTTAGAATTATCCGTTATGCACTTGTCATTTGTCCTAGATGTGGAGGCAGACGCAATAGTGGGACTAATCCTATAAAGGCCAGGTGCTCACTTTTGGTGTTTCGAAAACCGCTTTTCCTTTATCAACAATCTTATCATTTACATTTTGCTTGGGCAAGGGTGTTGGAGTGACTGGTTTTGTCAAATTATTTTTCACATCGACTTTTGGAACAGATTGAGAAATCTACATTTTTGGTTTAACAACCGTTTTAGAGGTATTCTGTTTATCCGAAGTCGATAGTTTTGCAAACTTAATATCCACATTCTTCCCTTTTTGACTTTCAAGCTGAGCCCTCAAAAGATCATTTTGCTGTTACATATTCTTGAACGCACGCTCATACGACAGTTTGTCATATTTGCATTCTTCTATTTTTTGATCAAGTTGTTTAAAATATGACACATTTTCTTTTTCAAGCTTTATAAGAGCATTTTCATATTTTGAAACAATTTTGGAGGTCTCAGCTCTCAGTCGTTCATCGTCTTGAACAGAATATGTTTGTAAAATGATGGACATAATATCAGTATTCATAACGGCTTCGAAGAGAGAATCATTTAGGTTTTCCAAACCATTGATTTGCTCAAAAGATTCATTAGCCTTCTTTATCGGGGATTTGTGATCCTTGACGAAGTCAGCTGTTTCTTTCAAAAATGCTTGTTCAAAATGAATTACTCGAGCATGAATGTTATTAATTTGAGGAGCAAATTCACTTTCCAGAATCTTTTTAAGCTGTAAATGAACCGTGGAATTCCAATTGATCTCATTTAGTCTTGTTTTAGACTCTAAAGTCATTTTAAGTTGCCCAACTCTGGTATTAAGATCATCAAGATATCCCCTTGCAGCACTTGTGTTAAAAGTGTTGTTTGAGAACATCTGTTTCATGTTTGAAAGCAATTTGGAAGCAACTACCTCTTTAGAAACTATTTTTGAGAATGGTCGTTTTATGGAAAACACTGATGGTTCTTTTTGTGGAACAAAAGCAATACCAGAAAGTTTGTTCAATTTGTTGTAATCAATTGGTTTCAAATCCTTTTGTTTCATTTTAGTTATGCTCTCTTCGACAAGTTCCATCGTTTGCACAAAATCCCGAACTACGGGAGGATCATGTTTGGTGTAAATAACATTACCATTATACAAAACATTCTGTTCTTCCTGAGATTTATTGAGATTGCAAGGAGTTTTGTTACCAAGAGCCATTTTATGTTTTGTGTGGTAAATCAAATTAGTTTGATTAGAGATCATATGCATTGTTTGACTTGACTGACCCGACTTAACCATTAGTTCTTCTAGTTTTGCAATATTGTGTTCTGACTCTATGATTTCGTCCAAAAGTTTATCTTCTTTCTTTGCAAAGTCCTTTTTCAACTCATCCCGCTCATTTTCAAGATTGGTATAAGCTGATTTTTGTTTTGAAAGTTGGTTTGTTAACACAAAAATTTCTTGTTTTAGAGAGTTAATGGTTTTTGTTGAACTAATTTCAAGAGTATCAAATTTGTTTTTCCATCCCCTATCTTTAACAAGTAACTTCTTATAACCAATTTCAAGTTCTGACTCGCGGTTTTTGTCAATGTGAAAACTTTTTGCATTTTCCTTGTATCTCTCAAATTCAGTGGTCAATTTCACATTCGCGGCCTTAACTTCGTGATTGACCTTTTCAACTTTCTTGATTTCAATACCACAATTGTTCAATAATGATTCAAATAAAGCATGTGTTTCCTCATCATTCTCAGCATGCTGTGAAACGAAGCCTCCATTATGATTCACATCTGGAGTTGCTGAAGGAGTATTGCTACTACTTGGCGTATCCAGATATGTATCATAAGTGGGTGCTAGCTTCTCAGAATGTTGTTCCTCATGAGGAGACATATCAAATATATCATTATTGTGACATGTGTTGAAGTTAGATACCTTAGATGGTGCACTGGTGTCGTAAACAGGAAGTGTGTCAGAATCCATGTCATACTTAGCTTCCTGAAGATTTGCCATGAAGATTCAGTTCGTATCGATATCCTATCGGTCTACCATGTCATCCATAAGAGTCATAATCATTTTCTTCTGCATTCAACTGAAATTCTGCCTTTCCTTTTTGTGCCAACAGCAATACTTTCTGTAAATACTCTGGATCTCTTTTGTTCGGCTTAGTAGGACAGTTCCTTGCCATATGACCTACACCTTGGCAGTTGAAACACTTTACTGGATTACCCTGATTCACATTTCTATGATTCCCAACAACTGGAGCTGCAACATTCCTAATCTGATTACCCATTGCCTGATTGCCAACATTCTGACCCTTCTGATTTCCAACGAACTGACACATCTGATTCCCTGCATACTGACCGATCTGATTCCCTGCATACTGACCCAACTGATTCTGCATATTCTAATTACCCATGTTAAATCCAGTAGCATACCCCTGCTGATTCCCATAAACTCCAACCATTTAGCCTCCGTTGCCCATATTGAAACTCGGCTGAGCAATCTGCTTGTTGCGAGTGTTCGATGAAATTCTTTGGTTGTTGTTAGTTGGTGTAGAATAACTTCCTTGGAATGCCTTTTTCAGAAAAGCAAACGCTTGTATCAAGGCTGCAGTAGCTTCATCATTGTCAGTGAATTCTGGTTCTTTGAATTGTGGGTATTGTTGTTGTGGAATAACATGTTGTTGTGGGTAGAATTGTTGTTGGTAGACAGGTGTTGGTTGCTGAATGTATGATGGTTGCATGTAGTTGTGAATAGAAGATGATGATAGTTGTTGTGTGTTCATTGGTAAAGGTGTTGGTGTATTAGCCATTAATGCTAGAGGATCATGCTTTTTAGCAAGTAATTCAGCCCTTACTTCATTAGCCTCAGCTTGATTTTGCTTCAAGAAGTCGTACAATTGATCATAAGTCACTTCATGCAAATTCTTTGTCTGATTAACAATAGTGACGTATCTTCCCCATTCTGGTTGTAACTCATTCAGAAAATTGGTGTTGTTAGCAATGTTTGTCTGACTGAGGTTGTGTCTCGATAAATCATTCATGATCTTACAGAACCTGAGGTAGTACGACTCTATGGATTCACCAGGAATTGAAGTAAACTTGCGAAGTTCCTTGAGCAATTGTGTTTCCATTTCCTGTTTCTCGATGTCTGTTCCATACATTAACCTCTTGACTCTTTCCCAGACTGCATGAGCACTTCCTTCACTGTCAACAGTTGCATAACAATGGTACAAAAAATTGTATTGGTCACGCCAAAAATGTGTGACGACATGCATATAGTCACACACGTTTTTTTCGTTGTGTGTCACTAAAGGTCCCACCACCGTAGGTGGCATATGGTGACATTGTTGAATTCGAGACCATTGTCATTGAAAACGAGTGACCAAAACACGAATATGTGTGACAAGTTATGCACAAGTTTTGTTGGATTAATCAGTATGTGTGACCGTAAACACTTTATAGTCACACGAATGTTTTTTGAGAGTAACTATTGTTCGCCCTTTGGCCACATAAATATATAATATATGTGACATTTGAGATGATTTATTCAAGTAAATGTGTATTTTGTGTGACTATTTCCGTCCTATGGCCACATGAATATATAATAAATGTGACGTTTGTGATGATTTAGTCACACAACGGGTGTTGTTTTTTTGGGGTTAGTCACATATAATTAAGCAAAAAGTGGCTAAAAGTGTTAATAAGTGTGACCATATGTTTAAAATAAAGAAATGTGTATTTTGTGTGACTATTGTTCATCCAATGGTCACATGAATTTTTAGTTTGTGTGGCCTTTTGTAATATTTAGTCACACAAAGCATGTTTGTTTTTGGTATTTAGTCACACACAATTAAGCAAAAAGTGACCAAAAATGTTAATAAGTGTGACCATATAATGTTTAAGGTGAAGAAATGTATATTTTGTGTGACTATTGATCATCCAATTGCTACATGAATTTTTTTTGTGGCCTTTTGTAATATTTAGTCACACACTGAATTATAAAAAAAGTGAACAAAAGTATTAATAAGTGTGACTATATGCATCTTTTAGTCACTTTTAAGAAATCAATATATATCAAAAGAAATTCAAATATATATCAAAACAAATTCAAATACAATAAAATTGGAATGTACATAACTGAACCACTAATGCATATCATATAAGCAATACTAACTATATGAACCAACAGTACTAACTTATAACTAACAGTTGCAACTAATACACTAGCAGTACTAAATTCAGGATCATTTTTCATTTTCTTTTCCAAGAAATTAATTGCATCTTGCTCTTTTAAGCCAGCACTTCTTGCCTGCAAATATTCCAAGAAAGAAATTGATCATGGATAGGAAAACATATCCTGCAAGTCTACAAATAAACGAGTGTTTTTGTCAATCTAAATCCATAAAGAACCTCTTATGACATTGCTCCAAAAATACTACATGCCAGTTCATAATTTACTGAATTGATGAATATCGACATCAATATAAATAGAAAAATTCACACCTTATGACCGAAAAAGTGTCCAGTTGGATCACATTTGAAGAGTTTAGGTCCGTTATCATCATCAATACCCAAAACCATAGCCACTGCAGTAGAAATATATGATATATTAGACAACAGACAAGATAAGCAACACAGATAACTGAACAACTGAAATTATATTCATGTGATCTAATAAATCTGAGTAAAACAAGCTGTCAACTTGTGTGTAGTGAGTGTCAAGATCAACGACTGTTCTCTGCTCTGGAGTCTTTGCCCTCAAAAAATGCATTTCAATGGATAAGGTTTGATGATCAAGTTGTAGAAGAAGAATGGAATTGAGGCCTTAAGAATTCATAACAAGGTTTGCTAATTACTTTATTGTAATACACCTTTACAATCCAGTTTTAATTAGCTTATAGTACTTACTCTGGGATCATGATGTAGAAGACATAGCAACAGATCAGACATGTTACATCAGGTTTCATCATATAATTTCACACGCTATAGAGTCAGTTCACTTTGTTTGTTCTTGACTAGAGTTGGTGATTGGGTCAGGGGCTTGGGTAACGGGTCAAAATGGATTTAGGATGGGTCGAACGACCCACAGACAGGTTATGTCTTTCCTTACGTGAAGCTTAGAAAAAGTAATCTTTTAAAAATGCACCCAAAAAATGATGTTTTACCAATTGACATATTAGAAACAAAGTATAACCCAAATCAGCCTGTTTACGATTTACAAATAAATGAGTCAAATTAATCACCTCTATTCCTGACATGTATACAACTACGTTAAAGTACGCACCAACTCTGAATACTTGAGCAGACATGTAACATATGCAAAATTATGCTTTGGTCTTCTAATATAGTTGCTTGATTCGGACCCAATGACCTAAAAAGGTGTGTTCCTTAAAATACATCATGACTAAAAATCCATAGGCTATGATTAACTACTACGTGAAACCAACAAGTTCATAGAACAGCATACCAATAACGAAGTGCTTATATAAAAGATAAATTGTACCTTTGGAAGATAGTCATAGCCTCCACCGGTTACATTAAGTAAAGCCAAAGACATAACTCTATCTGGGAAAAGGGCAGCCAGTTTGGAAACTATCATACCACCTATGCAACGTAACACATCATATGTAAAAATCTTACAAATTAGCCATAAAGGAACTACAATTTTAATCACATTAGTATCAAAGTATAGAATAGCGTAAACAAGCTTTTGATACAGATTCAATTAGTTTGCATCAAGTTATATAATGCTTTTTCCTAATATAACTCTAATTTTTTATAAAAAAAAGGGGCAATGGACATAGATTTGCCAACAGAGATCGGTCCAACCGAAGAGACTGTTGAAGCATTAACAGAATACTTAGTTGGTCCATTGTTACCTTTGAAGCAGACGGACATTACAAAGAAAAGCCTATCTGAAGCACAACATCAAGCTGTTGCTAAACAGGTAAGTGCGTAATCATTCATCCATTAGAATTAGTCTTAATGGCTCAATTTACCTATTAATGATCCATACACGTAAACCAATTATTTCAGGTTCATGTTGCTGCAGTACTTTACAACTACTACCATCTAAACCAACACCGTGACCGTGAATTCTTAAAGTTTGACCAATTTTGCAACCTGGCTATTATGTTCAAACCAAGTATACTGCATTATATGAAATACATGAGTCCATCAGACCGACCCGCTTTAACCGACCCTGCAACTCAGCTATTACTAACGGAAAAAGCAATCATGGATGCATGCAACATTCTGAGACTTTACATGATGCTTCGGCTAATGTCTCGAGTATGATAAAAGAGTGGCCCATAACCAAAGTAGCGGTACTGTTAATAGAATCAAAGAAAGAAAACTGCTTCCTGAAGTTCAATGATGGTGTATGGTCAGTTATTGAGAAGGATCTTTATCCTGAAGAGAGCACGAATGGGGTTGAAACGAAAAAAAGCAAGAAAAGAAAATTGTCTTTGATGAAAAAATATGATGAAGAAGGGGAACTTGGTCTTCAGCAGCTCGTATTTTCAGCTGTCAAGGAAGAAGCAGGTAGAACCTTTTCTTATAAGGGAAAATGTAAATAAGTAGCAATCGTTCAAAATGGCTATTATTGTAAATAATAATTTATGATTAAAATGATTTCAGGAGGTTTAGTGCTTAAAAAAATACATTTAGGGAAAGACTTATTTAACTTGAAGTATTCTTAGTGATCGACATATTGTGTTGGTAGTATAGATTCAATTTAGTTTGCATCAAGTTAGTTAGGACATAATACAATCAAGCAGAAAATATAATCTATACCAAAATACAATAAGCAAAATAAGACCGTGTTTTGCTGTTTATTTTAAGCAGTTTAGACAGTTTGGATAACCTGCTTCTGCTTATCTGACTAGGGGGTGTTTGTTCAAGCTCATTTTTGGGCTTATATGCTTATGTGGTTTCGGCTTATAGTTTTCAAGCCCGTTTTTTCCATCTTATTTTAAAACTTATGGACTTATTTAAGCTTATTATGTCATAATAAGCTTTTATAAGCCCATAAGTTTTAAAATAAGATAGAAAAAAGGGGCTTGAAAAAAATAGCCAAAATCACATAAGCTGATAAGTCAAAAATTAGCTTAAACAAACACACCCTAATTTGGCTAAAAACATATGCAGCCTTCTAACTTTCTATGCTCTACTTCTAAAGTCCTTACCTTTAAACAGCTTATTCAAAATTTATATTCATTAGTCGATAAAATAAGCAATCCCAAAAATACCCAAGACAAAAAAAGAAACATACCCACCCTAAAGCGATATCTTCAACCGAAACCCTATTATGCCATCACCAATAGCTATTCAACCAAAGGTATTAAATCAATTTAAAAAAATCAATTAACAAAGAAAGAAATTGAAGAATAAGAAGAAATTGTAGTTACCATGACGATTGATGGCGTTTGTTTATTTTCCCCTAATTCAATTCTTTCTTTAAACCATTGGTACCCTCCTTTCCTGTAACAATCCAATTCTTTCTTTAAAATGGCACATCGAAACAACCCCTTAATTGAAATTAATACACAAATGTTTGACCTTGTAAGGATCTTGAAAAGTTGAGGCATTTAGCATATTAGCTTTCTCTGTTTCATTTTTTCCTTTTACCGGCATCAAGCCTAATTGCTGAAAGCCTTCGACAACGTGAGGCGGCTGTGGAGGTGGTGGTCAGTGGGCAGGCGGCGTGTGAGGCGGAGAAGGGGGTGAGATAGATTATGAAAATTAGCTTGGGAGAAAACATATTAAGAAGATGATGTGAGAGCTTGGGGAGGGATAGGGTGGATATCAAAGGAAAACCAATGTTTTGTGGTTAGCGGCAGAGAAGAGATAAAGAGGATGAGATAAGTGTGGGTTATGTGACCTAGATGACTATTAGATGACTGTTGGAGGGATAATGAAAATTTAAATTTGATTTTGGGGAAAAAAAGTGGGCGGGAGTAGTGAAATATGTGAGGGAGATATCAAAATTTGAGAAATGTTATAAAACATTTTTGAACTATAAAAGCAAAAGTGTGACTATATATATAACATTTGGTCACGGTGTTCAAGTGTGTGACAAATATTTGTCATTTTTAAACGCATATCGTGACTAATGTTTCAAACTTACTTTTCAGTTGTCACACATTTTAAATTCATATGTGGCTAGATTTTCAACAAAAACTAGTAGTCACATTTAAATAATGTGTGAAAAACTTGAGCATATGATTTAGCCACATACAAAATTACTTCATGTGACCATATATGAATTTTGGTTACACTGTTCAATTGTGTGACAAATATTTGTCACAAATGTATATATATATATATATATATATATAATGTGAATAATGTTTCAAACTTATTTGTATCCATCACACGTCCCAAATTATAAGTGACTAAATAATCAAAACAATTTTTACCAGATACCTCTAGTCAAGAAAATATTCAAATGTATGGCTGTAGCCTCATATGTAATTCCGAAATGGTCACACAAGTCGGATCAAGTGTGGCTGTTTATTTTATTCTGGTACATTTAGTCACATAGAAAAGTTACTGTGTGGCCGTTCGAAAAACAACATGTGTGACGAAATCCCATTTTTGTACTAGTGTAAGTGGTTTCAGGTAGACCAAGAACAATGAGATGAAATGCTAGATCATCATATACAATCTATTGTCTGTCTTCCTCAGTGTACTCAGTCTCATTTTGATCTCTGTAGTATGGTTGTACTGGGGGGGGGGGGTGTTCCACTAGGATCTCCAGGGTCTAGTACTTTGCTTGGTTTGAAGGGTTCTTCCGAAATGGATTTGATAAGAAGCTTTCCATTTGGTTTGCTCTTAAGATAGCGCATTATACGACTACCCACTGTGAGTAACCACCCTTTGACAGCATGGGAGGTCGGTTTTCTATACCGGCTGCATGAATATCTTGCTTAGTTGCCATTGATGAATGATAAAGTTGATCTTGGATCGATCCAACGAAGTAGGAGTTGTGTTTAGTGTAAGTTGATGCAAGTTTTTATGGTGAAAAATTTGATCTAAAACCTTAAAACCTCAATAACTTTTTTATGGTGAAAAAAAGTTGATTCAACATGTCCATCTTCTCTGTCTCACGGTCGTTTTGCCAGGTATTTCGCTGAAAACGGAGTTACGGTTCAAAAGTTATGGCCGTTTGAAGTTTGGTTATCAAAAGTCAAATTCTTATGCGTAAACCCAGATCTTAAGCGTAAACTGGAATCTTATGGTTTAACTTTGTATCTTACGCGTAAAAAAAGTTATGCGTAAACTTTTAGACTATGCGTAAAAATTAAGGTTATGCGTAAACAGAATGTTTATGCGTAAACTTTGATTTTTTCACGTAAACTTAGAGTTTATGCGTAAGAGTGTTACGTGTAAGGTTTTTTCAACCAAACTGATCTCTCAAACTTGTCCAAGCTTGAAAGATATCCCTTGTCGAAGTATTTCACTAACTTGTCCAAGCTAGGAAAGTACTGAATAATCTCTGATCGTTGAAGAAAACTTTTGCGTAGGATCTTTTGCGTAGGAACTTATGCGTAAAATCCAACTTATGCGTAGAAACAGACTTAAGCGTAGGTTCTTATGCGTAGGAATTCACCTTATGCGTAGGATTCCAATCTTTTGCGTAGGAAAATGGTTTTTTTTGCCTAAACTTAAGCGTAAACAGTACGATTTGTACTATTTCTGCCAAAAAGTTGGGTAGTGCTAGTCCTTTTTACGTGTAAGATGACCAAAAACTTCAAAAATCCAATTTTTTCAACCAAAAACACTTTTGTCAGTTGGTTCTTTTGATCAAATCTCTTCCAAAACACTTAGAATCACTAAAGCGTCAATAAAACAACAACTTTAACACTAAAACATGTAAAAATCAAAACTTTTTAACAAAAAAAAGCACACGTTTTTTAAGAAAAAACGCAACTTTAAAGAAAAAGATTGATAAAAACAATTACCACACACTCCTAAATCGTTGTTAGGCGATTGATACTACTTGTAGGACCTTAAATCTATCAACTTTAACACAAATATTAAGCAAAGATGAAGTAAAGATGGTGACTTGTATTGATAAGTGATACGTGGGAATCGCACCAGGCTTTACCTCTCAAGGGATCTTGAGAAGCTTACAACCCCCATCAGGCAGTGTACCTGATCGTTGTAGTATAGTATAGTGACAAGTACCGGGGGATTGATCGTTCAGCTAGGAATAGTGTCGCTAGGATTAGAAAACCTAAATACTAGTTCTAAAGATGAGGGATGGTTATTTTTATATTTTTATATTTTTTTAGAAAGCAAGTAAAAATCTCGGGTTTGAAGGATTTGGGTGCAATTAGTTACTAGTCAACTAACCCAATACTAAAGATGCAATCAAAATAAAATACTAAAAATGAAAATAAACTAAATTATACTAAGGTTGTGAGCAATAAGTGGAGAAAATGTGTTTACTTAGATTTCACTACTCCCTAGATATCTTTTACACATTAATTACTTGTTATAGTTGCGTGGATGACGGATTGTATTCCTTAATACCATTCATGGGGTGGCGCGCTTAATTCCCCAATCCTATGAGTGCCTACTTCACTCCTATGTCGAGCCGGCTAAGAAGCTCCTAACATGGGATCATTAGAATTTACTCATGCATTAAATACAACCAATAAAACCTAGTGCACGTCAGTTCATGTTTCCTAAGACGTTCAAGCATGTTACCATTTGGAGATCTTCCAGTTTTCTTAAGCCTAACATCGAATTCATTCATCCAATACAACCATAAACAAGTAATCAACACATAATTAACATCTAGGTTTCATTAGATCCAAGCAAACACAAGATAGATCTAGCCTAGCATGATGGAATTAAGATAAGAACAAGATATAGACAACCAACACATAGACATATTGATTGAATTAGAAGAATACTTATCTCAATTACACATGAAAGGGATCAAGGGCTTAGAACCCTTGAAAAACCTGTAAAATTCGTACCAAGTTCGTACTTAGGGTTTCTCCAAAACTTCTCTCTTTTTAATGTGAAAATTAGAAAACTATATATAGGAAATAGGGTCTGACGGCGTCAAGACAAATCTTGTGACGCCGTCATCCCGCCGCCAAAATACTTCTCGGACTGCCTTGATCTACTTTTGACACCGTCATGTGTTAGCATTTTCCAGGCCGTCATGCATTTTACTCTTGACGCCCTACCTTGTGACGCCGTCAATTCTGTACTGGGTCGTCATGGAAATTACTCTTGACGCCGTCAGAAATTCCTTCTTGACGCCGTCACCTACTGTTCCCAGCAAGGAAAATTAAGACTTTGGCGTTTTCTTCACTTTTATGCTCCAAAAACGTCCGAATTGCTTTCTTTTCCAGATTTCTCTCCCAAAGTACCTAAAATCACAAAAGGAACGATTTAGGGTAATATTTGAACAAATAAAGTCAATTCCGGGCTTAAATGACCCCCTAAAAGTGGTTCATTTTTCGCCTCATCATATACCCTTACACTTGAGATTTGCTTGTCCTCAAGTAAATGCGCTTTTATTCTAGTCAAAATACAAGTTAGGGGTCATTTAACACTAATATAAAAGTAATTACAATAAATAATCGTTCCACTAAAGACCAATAGACAAGCACAGAGGTCATACACAAGCACCTTACAAATAATGTTTAGATACTCACATCTCTCGGGTGTAATAAAGTAATATCACAATATGAAATGGAAAACATCTCTCACTACCTGTCATAGCAAAATAGATTACCATAGGCTTGGGAAAGGATCAAACCTCCACCACTAGGATAAACTATCAAAGAGGTCTTTTAAAGGGTTGTAACGTTAGGTGTAGGGATATGAAATACACGGTTTTGTTGGATAAAGGAAGTTTCACTGGTGGCGAGTTAACAATCTTGGTTAATTACATGTACAATGTGGCGTTGCTAAGCCAAGACTCGACTCGACTTAAGCTAATAAATGAAAAACAACAAAAACTTAAAATAAACATAGAATGAAACGGGATGGTAGTTGATGAGGCGAAAAATGATCCGTTTTTAGGGGGTCATTTAAGCCCGAATCCGACTTTATTTGATCAAATATTGGCCTAAATCGTTCCTTTTGTGATTTTAGGTACTTGGAGAGTGAATTCTGGAAAAGAAGCCATTTTGGACGTTTTTGGAGCATAAAAGTGAAGAAAACGGCAAAGTATCAATTTTCCATGCTGGAAACACTAGGTGACGGCGTCAAGAGTAATGCCTTGACGGCGTCAGACATCAAGAATAAAATACCGTAGTTGATGACGGCGTCAAAAGTCATCCTGACGGCGTCAAAGTCCCAAGAATAAAATACCGTAGGTGGTGACGGCGTCACACAGGCCGTCATAAGTAGATCAAGGCCGTCCGAGGAAGTATTTGGCGGCGAGGTGACGGCGTCACATGGTTGTCTTGACGCCGTCAGCCCAGTTTTCCTATATATAGTTTTCTAGTTTTTTCATTAAAAAAAAAAAGAGAAGTTTTGGTGAAACCCTAAAGACGAATTTGGTGCCTCTTTTACAGGTTTTTCAAGGGTTCCAAACCCTTGATACCTTGCATTGTAATTGAGATAAGTGTTCTTCTAATTCAATCAATATGTCTATGTGTTGGTTGTCTATATCTTGTTCTTGTCTCAATTCAATTATGCTAGGCTAGATCTCTCTTGTGTTTGCTTAGATCTAATGAAACCTAGATATTGATTATGTGTTGATTACTTGTTTATTCTTGTTGTAGATGAATGATTTATATGTTAGGCTTAAGAAAACTGGCAGATCTCCAAATGGTAACATGCTTGAACGTCTTAAGAAACATGAACCGAGGCGTACTAGGTCTTTATTGGTTGTATTTAATGCATGAGCCACTGTTTACAATCCCTATAGTTGTGTTGGGTCATGGTGTAGGAGGAGATAAGAGCTCATAGAATTGGGGAGTTATGTATGCCACCCCATGAATGGTATTAAGGAATACGATCCGTCATCCATGCAATTATAACAAGTAATTAACGTGTAAAAGATATCTAGGGAGTAATGAAGTCTAAGTAAACACAATTTCTCCAATTACTGCTCACAACCTTTGTAATAATTAGTTTAATTTCATTTTCAGTATTTTATTTTGATTATATATTAGTTTTGGGTTAGTTGAATAGCAACTAATTCCGCCCACTCTTCCAAAACCCGAGATTTTACTTGCTTTCATAAAAATATAAAAAGATAAAAATAATCATCCCTCACCTTTAGAACTAGTAAATTAGGCTTTCTAATCCTAGCGACACTATTCCCAAGCTGAACGATCAATCCCCCGGTACCTGTCACTCTACTATACTACAACGATCAGGTACACTGCCTGGTGGGGGTTGTAAGCTTCTCGAGATCCCTCAAGAGGTAAAGCCTGTTGCGATTCCCACGCATCAAGTTTTTGGCGCCGTTGCCGGGGAATAGTTATTGTCTAGGTTAGGATTTCTTTTTATTAGATCTACTTGCTGGATTCCTTTCTAGTAAGATTTTTATTTTTATTTTTATTTTTAGGTCTTCTTTAGTCTATCTTATTTCTTCGTGCCTTTGTTCGTAACTCTTCACCGTCCGCCATCATGGCAACCAACGAATTCTCCAACCTTAGGATCACTAGGAGTCGTAGTACCACTAGAGACCTTGTCTTGCCTTATGCAGAACCCGAAAGAGAAATGTGTAGGTTAAGACGAACTCACTCAACCCCTGAACCATCCAGCATTGCTATTGACTTTGATGCACCTCTTTCTGAGGAAAATTCAGAGAATCACATCACAACCCCTAGCTCCCACAACGAGATGAGTACCCCTATAATACCTCCTCCTAAGCGTCTCAAGGACTACTCTTCCCCAACTCCTCGTGGCTTTTCAAATGCCATTGTTTACCCAAACGAACACACCAACGAGGTCTTGCATGCAAACGATGTTTGGCTTGTCAAAAGTATGTGTAAGTTCCACGGACTTGATGAGGAAAATCCAATCCAACACATCAAGGATTTCCTGAAAATAGTGGACACCATCCATACGGATGGGGCTACTAGAAACACATCCCGATTGCGATTCTTTCCTTTCACCTTATACGAAAAAGCCCAAGAATGGTATGACAAACTCCCTTCTGAATCTATCTTCACATGGGAGCAACTCATATCCAAGTTCTATGAGAAGTTCTTCCCACCTGGAAAAACCTCAGCATTTAGAGATAGGATCCTCCGTTTCCGGAAGGAGAAGGATGAGCCCTTCTATAAATCGTGGACTAGATTCAAAGATTCAATAAGACAAGTTCCCCATCATGGCATTGAACTTTGGCTCTTGGTCCAAATATTTTACGAAAATATCTCCTCTAATGACCGGAACGGAATTAACCAATCTAGGAAAGGAAGATTGGCCAATCTTAGTGCCGAAGAAGGATGGGATAGGATTGAAGAATATGCTCAAGACCAGGATGACACTTGGGATGAACCTGAGTCGACTGTCAGCATTTCTGAGATCACCTCGGATCGGTTGAGCAAAATTCACAAAAGAGTGGAATACATAGCTGGATCGCAGTCACCTAAACAGCTGTCGAATCGCTACCTGATCTGCGATTACTGTGGAGGCCCGCATGAGGTAGAAGAATGCGGAGGAGCAGCCACAACTGAACATGCATGCTTGTCAGGAGGGGACATTTATGCTGATCCCTCCCTCTTACCTTTTTACCAAAATGACGATTACACCCTTTGGGAAAATCTGGTAAAGAGAAGAGAAGGGGAGGAAGGCCCTGAATTCAAAATCAGGAGCAATTTCGAAGATGACCTTGGTCACTTCACTCAAGAAAAAGACTTGCAAATGAAAGGGCTTAACGAGCTTTTCGACGAGCAGCAGGAGGGTATTGGAGAATTTTTCAACAAGCTTAACTCGGCCCTAGATAATCTCCAAACGCCATTAGTGAGAAAAAAAGACCCCATGCTCGCGATAACCACACGAGCTGGAACGACAACCAAAGACCCTCCTTACCCAGACTCGTCCCCCATCATCCTCGATCCAGACAAACCAAGGGAGGAGGAGGAGGATGTCGGCATTATCACCCCAGACCAACCACCCGTGACGACCCCTTCCCCATCAGCCCTTCCTAACCCACCTGTGAGAATTCCATACCCATCCCGATTAAGGAACCAGAAAACTGAGAATGATAACAAGAGGTTCTTGTCATACCTAAAAGACTCAGTTGTCACCATACCTCTCCTTGATGCTTGCTATCACATGCCAAAGTATAGCACATACTTCAAAAGCTGCTCGCTAACAGGAAGAAGCTCAAGGGTCTTGTAACCCTGGGGGAAGAATGCTCAGTGGTAACCCATCGAGGGCTACCAAAGAAGGTAGACGATCCGGGCAGCTTCTCCTTGCCTTGCTCCATAGGACCTCTATCAATCAAGAATGCTCTCGCCGATTTGGGAGCGAGTATCAATCTCATGCCTCACTCTATGTTCCGTAAACTAGGATATTCTGGATTGAAGTCTACCCGTATGAACATCCAACTAGCCGATAGATCAGTCAAGTACCCCGTAGGGATATGCGAGAATGTGCTAGTCAAAGTTGGGAAATTCAAATTCCCGGTCGACTTCGTAATCCTGGATATGGAGGAGGATGACTTGGTACCTATCATCTTAGGTAGACCATTTCTTGCTACCGCTCGTGCAGTCATCGATGTCTACGATGGCAAATTGACCTTACGAGTGGGAGACGATTGCACAACCTTCGACATTAAGGATTCTATGGACCTCTCCCTCGAAGCAGCCAACCGGCTCTACTTTATCGGGGAAGTAGATGAACTCACAGATGTCATTGATAGTTGCATCGATGAACAAATCGATGAAGGTTGGCTACGGGACGAAAGTTTTCTGCCTTTGCTAGAGGTGGAAAAGACGGAGGATGTTAATGCAGTCTCATTCTACCCCAGACAAGAGGCAACGGAGCATCTCGAGCTCCGAAAGCCCGAAAACAAGCTCAAACCTTCTATTATCGAGCCCCCTGACGTAGATCTTAAAGAGCTCCCTAATCATTTGGAATATGCCTTTCTTCAGGGGGAGGACCAACTCCCGGTAATCATAAACTCTTCCTTGGAAAAAGAACAAAAAGTTAAACTCTTAGAGGTCCTAAAAAAATACAAGGGGGTACTCGCATGGAGTGTGGCCGACATTAAGGGGATTGACTCAACTTTTTGCACCCATAAGATTCTTATGGAGGAAGATTATAAACCTACTGTGCAACCCCAGAGGCGAGTGAACCCTAACATTAAGGAAGTAGTAAAGAAAGAAGTTATCAAACTTTTGGATGCAGGACTGATTTACCCGATCTCGGATAGCCCATGGGTCAGTCCTGTGCAGGTTGTACCTAAAAAGGGTGGAATGACTGTAGTAAAGAATGACAAGGGTAAGATGGTGCCCCAGAGAACTGTCACTGGATGGCGGGTGTGCATCGACTATCGAAAGCTCAATGATGCCACGAGGAAAGATCACTTTCCCTTACCATTCATTGATCAGATGTTAGAGAGATTATCTGGACACGAGTACTATTGCTTCTTGGATGGATTCTCTGGATATTTTCAAATCCCCATAGCACCCGAGGACCAAGAAAAGACCACGTTTACTTGCCCCTATGGAACATTTGCCTACAAAAGGATGCCTTTTGGGCTATGTAATGCCCCCGCCACTTTCCAACGTTGCATGACGGCAATCTTTCACGAACTCATGGAAGACAGCATGGAAGTGTTCATGGATGACTTTTCAGTCTTCGGAAACTCCTTCGACCGCTGTCTTGCTAATTTAGAAAAGATGCTTAAACGTTGTGAGGAAACCAACTTGGTGTTAAATTGGGAGAAGTGTCATTTCATGGTAAAGGAAGGAATTGTGTTAGGACATAAGATCTCCGGGAACGGAATAGAGGTGGACCAAGCTAAAGTTGAAGCTATATCTAAGTTACCATACCCCACGACTGTTAAGGCAATACGCAGTTTTTTGGGGCACGCCGGATTTTATCGGAGATTCATCAAAGACTTCTCAAAAATTGCCCGGCCAATGACTCAATTGCTTGTGAAGGATGCTCCATTCGATTTTTCCCAAGAATACAAAGATGCTTTCGATCTCTTAAAAAGGGAATTCACTCAAGCTCCAATCATGATCACACCCAACTGGGAGTTACCATTCGAAATCATGTGTGACGCTAGCGACTTCGCTGTTGGGGCTGTATTAGGTCAACGACGTGACAAGCTTTTCCAACCTATTTACTACGCTAGCAAAACCATGAATCCCGCTCAAGAGAACTACTCCACCATCGAAAAAGAATTATTAGCCGTAGTATTTGCATTCGACAAATTCCGACAATATCTTGTCCTTTCAAAGACAGTCATCTTCACTGATCACTCAGCTCTTCGATATCTGTTTGCGAAGCAGGATGCCAAGCCACGACTAATTCGGTGGATCTTGTTATTACAAGAATTCGATGTTGAGATTCGCGATAAGAGGGGGGCAGAGAATCTAGCCGCAGATCATCTATCTCGTCTTGAAAACCCCTTGGATAAGCACGATAGAAGTGAGATTAGGGATTTGTTTCCTGACGAACAACTAATGTCAATGATGGATTCGGAGCCATGGTACGCCGACTTTGCTAATTACTTCGCAAGTAGATGTAGGCTTGTTCCAGAACACCTGACTAAGTACGAGAGGAAGAGGTTCTTTTCCCAACTAAAATACTACTTCTGGGATGAACCCTTTTTATTCCGAAGGTGTCCTGACCACATTATAAGGCGTTGTGTTTCGGAAAATGAGGCAGTTAAGATTATGAGGGAATGTCACTCTGGTCCCTCTGGCGGGCATCATGGGATAAACGTTACCACCCGAAAGATTCTCGATGCGGGATTCTATTGGCCCACAATTTTCCGTGATGTAAAAGAAATGGTGCAGGCGTGCGATGCATGTCAACGAGCCGGAAATATATCACATAGGGATGAAGCACCTCAGAACTTTATACAAGTTTGTGAAGTATTCGATGTTTGGGGGATTGACTTCATGGGACCCTTTCCATCCTCAGGGGAAAACGAGTACATCTTAGTCGCCATTGACTATGTTTCGAAATGGGTTGAGGCACAAGCCCTTAGGACCAATGATGCAAGAGTAGTCATTCATTTCCTGAAAAAGCTTTTCGCAAGATTCGGGATTCCGAAAGCTCTCATCAGTGATAGGGGGACACATTTTTGCAATGCACAAATGGAAAAGGTCATGAAGAGGTATGGAGTACCCCATCGATTCTCCACCGCCTATCATCCACAGACCAATGGCCAAGTCGAAAACACCAATAGAGCTATTAAAAGAATACTTGAAAAAACGGTTAGTCAAAACAGAAAGGACTGGTCATTCAAACTCGACGAAGCCTTATGGGCATTCCGAACTGCTTACAAAACACCTATTGGAACGACCCCATTCCGCATGGTGTATGGTAAGGCATGTCATTTACCGGTAGAATTAGAACACAAAGCTTATTGGGCGCTTAAGGCATGCAACTTAGATTACACAACTGCTGGGAATAATAGGTTTTTGCAATTACACGAGCTTGATGAGCTTAGACTGGAAGCCTACGAATCCTCCATCACATATAAAGAGAGAGCTAAAAGATGGCATGATCAAAGAATTAAGAAACCCAAAGAAATTTCAGAAGGAGACAAGGTCCTATTATACAATTCTCGGTTGAGATTATTCCCGGGAAAACTTAAGTCTAGATGGTATGGGCCGTTCACGGTAAAGAATTCTTCTAAATTTGGAGCGGTAGTGTTAATTGATGATGAAGGTAGGGAATTCACGGTTAACATACAACGTGTAAAACATTACCAAGAAAATAACAATGAAATGATTAATGAGGAGGATGTGATGTTTGATGATGAGATCACGTGATAACCCATGACTTTGAGTCTAGCTACAAGACTCGTAAATAAAGAAAAGCGCTTCTTGGGAGGCAACCCATGTTTTGTGTGATTTTATTTTGTTTGATTGTTATTTGCTTCTGTATGCATGTTTTATTTTTATTGTTGGATGATCATGTTTCTAAACTAAAATGTGGAAATACTTCACTATGTTGTTTGGCCTAGTCTTAACTCCAACCTAAAAGTATTTTTGCAAAAGATAAGTGTAAGGGGAAACCCCAAATATGTTTTTAAGAAACAAACCGATCATGATTCTCCACAATATTAAATGAACATGTATATTCGTATTTGTTAGAGTCAAATGCTTGTATTGAGTCATAATGAAGTTTTGCAGGATTTTCCAGGAAGTAGGACGAAGTTTTTCCAGAAATTTTCCGGAAACTTAACATAAGAATTTCTGCAGGTCCATTCTGACGGCGTCAGAGTATTACTCTTGACGGCGTCAGGAGTTAAAAATCTGGAAATTTTACCGATTTTGTTTTTCTAACGGAGTCTTATTGTTTTTGTGAATTATTAAGTTTTATAATCTCCAGGAAATCTGCAAACTTCATTCCACAAGCATTATATCTTACTTTGTTTTCTAGGATTTAGTAACTTATATAGGATGCCGCCGATTTTACGCGAGGTTGTCTTGTCTATTTTGTCAGGATTTACAGGTTATGTTTGACAAGGAGATAAGTTATATTCTGGAAGGGAAGCTTTGATTGTTCGTTTTCTTGGAAGAAGATTTAACCTGGCCAACCTAAAATCCATACCGAGCAAATCAGGGGAGTATTTGATTTCATTCTCTTTACTTTTTCACTTTTACATTCTTTACTTGAACATTGGGGACAATGTTCATCTTAAGTGTAAGGGGAGGGTAAAAAGATGATACCTTACATATGCACTTTCGCTTGAGTTTGTTTTGTTTGATGGTAGATGTGTAATAAAACTACGAGAAATACTTGTTAGTGCAATTTTAGCGCCAAATTTAAAATTTTTTACAACATTTAGGAGTGAAACTTTAGCCATAGCAAGCGTCTCATGGATAGGAGATTGTATGACTAGCACATAACCGTATATTCAGAAAAATTTTCCACCCAAAATTGTGAGGTTCGCCTTTAGATTTGATAGGAAAAGCATTCATTATTAGTGCTTATGAGTGTACCGGTAGCATTTAGATTCTAGAACTTGCGTTAGTGATGCATCCCGAGACCGCTAGTGAGACCACATTCGTGTGGTAGGATTTGCTACATGATAAGAGGCATTAGGATCACCCTTGTGTTAAACCCGTATCATGATTACTTGACCATTTAAGTCATATTACTTGGCTAGTTAAGTCAACTAATTTTTCCCACACCCTTAGCGTTGTACTCATTTTTAGTACACGAAACCCCTAGTACACCCCTCCGAGCCTATCTCTTCGTTTCTAACTTTAAGCATTTTACTTAAAGGAAGAATTTGTTACACCCCACTTAAATGTACAACCAAATCGCCTTAGCCTTCCGTGTATGCGCTCATTTTTAGTGCATTATTGTTATTTGTTAAACCCTAAGTTAACTTTCTAATTGATTACATGGTTGCTAAATCGAGTCATATCCTTGTACATATTGTTTTGGGACGATTGGGACACATGGGTAAGTACTTATTTTATGGAGTAATGGGGAAGAACATAATATTATTACCCCCATATGTATGTTAATCTTAAAAGTGCTCCAAGTGTTTTGATTTTCTTAATTCGAGTCATTAGATTAGTTTAATGTAAAGTATGTAAAGATTCAAGTGTAAGGGGAATTCTCATCCCCTATGATGTATTATTTTGGATGGTAGGGTAAGAGTGTATGCAAAAAAAAAAAAAAAAAAAAAAAAAAAAAAAAAAAAAAAAAAAAAAAAATCGAAAAAACAAGAAAAAGAAAGAAAAAAAAAAGAAAAAGAGAAAAAAACATACGGACTACCATCCCGTTTTCATTCTATGTTTATTTTATGTTTTTGTTATTTTTCATTTATTAGCTTAAGTCGAGTCTAGTCTTAGCTTAGCAACGCCATATTGTACATGTAATTAACCAAGATTGTTAACTCGCCACCAGTAAAACTTCCTTTATCCAACAAAACCGTGTAATTCATATCCCTATACCTAACGTTACAACCCTTTAAAAGACCTCTTTGATAGTTTATCCTAGGTGCTTACGCCATGTGGTGGAGGTTTGATCCTTTCCCAAGCCTATGGTAATCTATTTTGCTATGACAGGTAGTGAGAGATATCTTCCATTTCCATAATGTTATATTACTTTATTACACCCGAGAGATGTGAGTATCTAAACACTATTTGTGAGGTGCTTGTGTATGATCTCCGTGCTTGTCTATTGGTCTTTAGTGGAACGATTATTTGTTGTAATTACTTTTATATTAGTGTTAAATGACCCGTAACTTGTCTTTTGAGTAGAATAAAAGCGCATTTGCTTGAGGACAAGCAAATCTCAAGTGTAAGGGTATATGATGAGGCGAAAAATGATCCGTTTTTAGGGGGTCATTTAAGCCCGAATCCGACTTTATTTGATCAAATATTGCCCTAAATCGTTCCTTTTGTGATTTTAGGTACTTGGAGAGTGAATTCTGGAAAAGAAGCCATTTTGAACGTTTTTGGAGCATAAAAGTGAAGAAAACGGCAAAGTATCAATTTTCCATGCTGGAAACACTAGGTGACGGCGTCAAGAGTAATGCCTTGACGGCGTCAGACATCAAGAATAAAATACCGTAGTTGATGACGGCGTCAAAAGTCATCCTGACGGCGTCAAAGTCCCAAGAATAAAATACCGTAGGTGGTGACGGCGTCACACAGGCCGTCATAAGTAGATCAAGGCCGTCCGAGGAAGTATTTGGCGGCGAGGTGACGGCGTCACATGGTTGTCTTGACGCCGTCAGCCCAGTTTTCCTATATATAGTTTTCTAGTTTTTTCATTAAAAAAAAAGAGAAGTTTTGGTGAAACCCTAAAGACGAATTTGGTGCCTCTTTTACAGGTTTTTCAAGGGTTCCAAACCCTTGATACCTTGCATTGTAATTGAGATAAGTGTTCTTCTAATTCAATCAATATGTCTATGTGTTGGTTGTCTATATCTTGTTCTTGTCTCAATTCAATTATGCTAGGCTAGATCTCTCTTGTGTTTGCTTAGATCTAATGAAACCTAGATATTGATTATGTGTTGATTACTTGTTTATTCTTGTTGTGGATGAATGATTTATATGTTAGGCTTAAGAAAACTGGCAGATCTCCAAATGGTAACATGCTTGAACGTCTTAAGAAACATGAACCGAGGCGTACTAGGTCTTTATTGGTTGTATTTAATGCATGAGCCACTGTTTACAATCTCTATAGTTGTGCTGGGTCATGGTGTAGAAGGAGATAAGAGCTCATAGAATTGGGGAGTTATGTATGCCACCCCATGAATGGTATTAAGGAATACGATCCGTCATCCATGCAATTATAACAAATAATTAACGTGTAAAAGATATCTAGGGAGTAATGAAGTCTAAGTAAACACAATTTCTCCAATTACTGCTCACAACCTTTGTAATAATTAGTTTAATTTCATTTTCAGTATTTTATTTTGATTATATATTAGTTTTGGGTTAGTTGAATAGCAACTAATTCCGCCCACTCTTCCAAAACCCGAGATTTTACTTGCTTTCATAAAAATATAAAAAGATAAAAATAATCATCCCTCACCTTTAGAACTAGTAAATTAGGCTTTCTAATCCTAGCGACACTATTCCCAAGCTGAACGATCAATCCCCCGGTACTTGTCACTATACTATACTACAACGATCAGGTACACTGCCTGGTGGGGGTTGTAAGCTTCTCGGGATCCCTCGAGAGGTAAAGCCTGTTGCGATTCCCACGCATCAGTAGTCCGTATATTTTTTCTCTTTTTCTTTTTCTATTTTTTTTTCTTTTTCTTGATATTTCGATTTTTTTTTTTTTTTTTTTTTTTTTTTTTTTTTTTGCATACACTCTTACCCTACCATCCAAAATAATACATCATAGGGAATGAACATTCCCCTTACACTTGAATTTTTGCATACTTTACACTAAACTAAACTAATGACTCGAATTAAGAAAATCAAAACACTTGAAGTACTTTTAAGATTAACGTACATATGGGGGTAATAAATGATGTTCTTCCCCATTACTCCATAAAATAAGTACTTTCCCCATGAGTCCCAATCGTCCCAAAACAATATTTGCAAGGATATGACTCGACTTAGCAACCATGTAATCAATTAGAAAGTTAACTTAGGGTTTAACAAATAACAATAATGCACTAAAAATGAGCGCATACACGGAAGGCTAAGGCGATTTGGGTCATTTAAGTGGGGTGTAACAAATTCTTCCTTTAAGTAAGATGCTTAAAGTTAGAAACGAAAAGATAGGCTCGGGGGGGTGTACTAGGGGTTTCGTGTACTAAAAATGAGTACAACGCTAAGGGTGTGGGAAAAATTAGTTGACTTAACTAGCCATGTAATATGACTTAAATGGTCAAGTAATTATGATACGGGTTTAACACAAGGGTGATCCTAATGCCTCTTATCATGTAGTAAATCCTACTACACAAATGTAGTCTCACTAGCGGTCTCGGGATGCATCACTAACGCAAGTTCTAGAGTGTAAATGCTACCGGTACACTCATAAGCACTAATAGTAAATGCTTTTCCTATCAAATCTAAAGGCGAACCTCACATATTTGGGTGGAAAATTTTTCTGAATATACGATTATGTGCTAGTCATACAATCTCCTATCCATGAGACGCTTGCTGTGGCTAAAGTTTCACTCCTAAATGTTGTAAAAAATTTTAAATTTGGCGCTAAAATTGCACTAACAAGTATTTCTCATAGTTTTATTACACATCTACCATCAAACAAAATAAACTCAAGCGAAAGTGCATATGTAAGGTATCATCATTTTACCCTCCCCTTACACTTAAGATAAACATTGTCCCCAATGTTCAGGTAAAGAATGTAAAAGTGAAAAAGTAAAAAGAATGAAATCAAATACTCCCCTGATTCGCTCGGTATGGATAATAAGGTGACCAGGTTAAATCTTCCTCCAAGAAAATGAACAATCAAAGCTTCCCTTCCAGAATGTAAATCATCTTCTTGTCATACATAACCTGTAAATCCTGAGAAAATAGACAAGACAATCTCGCATAAAATCGGCGGCATCCTATATAAGTTACTAAATCCTAGAAAACAAAATAAGATATAATGCTTGTGGAATGAAGTTTGCAGATTTCCTGGAGATTATAAAACTTAATAATTCACAAAAACCATAAGACTCCGTTAGAAAAACAAAACTGGTAAAATTTCCAGATTTTTACACTTGACGCCATCAAGAGTTAACTCGTGAGGCCGTCAGAAGTGACCTGCAGAAATTCTTATGTTAAGTTTCCGGAAAATTTCTGGAAAAACTTGGTCTCACTTCCTGGAAAATCCTGCAAAACTTCATTATGACTCAATACAAGCATTTGACTCTAACAAATATGAATACACATGTTCATTTAATATTGTGGAGAATCATGGTCGGTTTGTTTCTTAAAAACATATTTGGGGTTTCCCCTTACACTTATCTTTTGCAAAAATACCTTTAGGTGGAGTTAAGACTAGGCCAAAACAACAAAGTAAAGTATTTCCACTATTTAATTGAGAAACATGATCTACCAACAATAAAAAAAGCATGCATATGGAAGCAAATAACAAACAAACAAAATAAAATCACACAAAACATGGGTTGCCTCCCAATAAGCGCTTTTCTTTATTTACGAGTCTTGTAGCTAGACTCAAGGTCATGGGTTACTACATGACCTCGTCGTTGGTCCCACTCTCTAGGTCGTCTTCTAAACCAGTTTTGTAGTCCGGACCTAGTTGCAAGCATTCTTTGTAGAAACCAAGCATCCTACTCTTTACATACTCTACTCCTCTACGTCTATCCTCCTCATTCCTATAATAAGCCGCTTGCTTGTGTTCTTTTTCTATATTAGATAGGAGGCGGTATTGCTCAATTTTGTAGGGCATTTGATAGGCAACCTCATCATTTTCTTCCTTGAATCTAACTATCCCTAGAGTTAGGTCATAACTCATCCTAGTGGCCTCAACAAATGGTTTTCCAAATATTACTTGGCTTAGGCAATCATCTATCACCGGACGAGTGTCTTCCACTATCATAAGATCGATCTCATAGGTGAGATTACCTATAATCACATGCAATCCCTTTACTCTTCCTACAAAATTACTTATCAAATTCCTATTGGGCATCATCCTAAAATCGAGTTGTTTCTTCATTACCCAATTGTAATAAGTCCTAGTCATGATGTTAACAGGAGATCTAAGATCGATATAAGCTTTCCATATATGCATATGCCCGATATTGCATGGTATGTTAATGTTAGAGGGGTCTTCTATTTTGATAAGGGGTGTGCCAAGGATATATGGTCTCTCGGGACTATCGAATAAATCCTTATGGTATTCCCGTTCTTCCTTGGTAGGCATCTTATCAAAGTATTTCTCTATAGCTTCTACTTCCTCTAATTCTTCTCCCTTATTAACCTCAACCTCCCTACTTTCATCCCTAGTCTCGGTTTTTACTCCAACTTCATCCTTGTCACTTTCTTCTATCTCCTTATTTATTGGTTTAGTAGTGACAACATTGACGAAGTGGACATGTTTGGATGATGAGGGATCCTTAATTTGGATTCCGTTATTGGTGTCCCTAGTGTCCTTCCTAGGTGTGGCTAACGCTTGGTTGTTGAGGGCTTTCAACAAGTTGTCAATCTTGTTGGTCATCTCCGTTTGCTGTTGGTTGAATTCGGTTTCAAACCTAGCTATGCGAGCTTCTTGAGATGCCATGAACTTAGACATCAATCCTTCAAGATTGTTGGTACTACCATAATTGTTAGAAGGATTGTTGTTGAAAGTACGGTTGGAGGGTGGTCCGTTTGATTGGTAACGATTAAGCGAATTGGAAGAATTGGGTTGATTTTGTTTCCACCTAAGGTTTGGGTGATTTTTCCAATAGGGGTTGTATGAATCACCGTAAGGGTTTGGCTCGGGCTTGAAAGTGTACCACTTATCTCCCGCTTCGTCAGTACGCGTGGATGCGTAGTCCGCAAAAGTTGTTCCGGGGAGTTCCAGACAATCACGAGTGTCGTGGGGACCACTACATAATTCGCATGAAGAAGTGATTTTGTTCACCTGGCTTGAAGGCTTAGGAGCTTCGTAAGATTTCATGAGAAACTTGACTTGCACCTCAAGTTCCATGATCCTACGGTCGGGAGTGCTAGAATTGTTCGAAGGCAAAGATATTGCCTTGACCGTTTTGTTCAAATCGCGGGGATCATTCCAACTTTCGTTGTCATGGAGAGCAAGATTTTCTATGAGTTCCCATGATTGTTCCGCACTTAGATCACGTAGCTTACCACCGGCCGATTGGTCAATGGCTCGCCTCGTGGAGAGATCGATATGGTCATAAAAGATTTGGACTTGGAGCCAAAGATCTATGCCATGGTTAGGGACTTTTTGGAGTAAGTCCTTGAAACGAGTCCATGCTTCATAGAGAGATTCATTTTGACATTGTTGGAACATCAAAATGTCATTTCTAAGCTTAGTAGTTCTCCCCGGTGGGAAAGATTGAGCAAGGAAACGAGTGGTGAGATCATCCCATGTGGTGATGGATCCCGCGGGTAAACGCTCAAGCCATTGACTAGCTTGATCCCGTAGAGAGAATTGGAATAGGCGTAATCGGGTTGTCTCTCTAGTTTCAACACCTATGTCTATGGAATCTACGATTTTTAGGAAGTCCTTAAGGTGTTGATTTGGATCTTCGGAACGAAGTCCATGGAATGCACATCCGCTTTGCACCAACCGGATGGTGTCGGATCGCAAGGGAGTCACATTGGCTCCGGTGAGCTCAATGGTGTTTCGGTAGCCTTGGTGGCTAGGTCGGGAATAAGGTTCGGGGCCTAAGGGGTTCTAGTGGTGGGTTTTGTTGTGGTGGGATGACGGGTTCAAGGATGTTCCCATCGTCCATGATGTCGGGTGGTGAAGAGTTACGAACAAAAACACAAAGAAATAAGATAGACTAAAGAAAACCTAAAAATAAAAACAAAATCTTACTAGAAAGGAATCTAGCAAGTAGACCTAATAAAAAGAAATTCTAACCTAGACAATAACTATTCCCCGGGCTGCGTCGCCAAAAACTTGATACGTGGGAATCGCACCAGGCTTTACCTCTCAAGGGATCTTGAGAAGCTTACAACCCCCACCAGGCAGTGTACCTGATCGTTGTAGTATAGTATAGTGACAAGTACCGGGGGATTGATCGTTCAGCTAGGAATAGTGTCGCTAGGATTAGAAAACCTAAATACTAGTTCTAAAGATGAGGGGTGATTATTTTTGTATTTTTATATTTTTTTAGAAAGCAAGTAAAAATCTCGGGTTTGAAGGATTTGGGCGGAATTAGTTGCTATTCAACTAACCCAATACTAAAGATGCAATCAAAATAAAATACTAAAAATGAAAATAAACTAAATTATACTAAGGTTGTGAGCAATAAGTGGAGAAAATGTGTTTACTTAGATTTCACTACTCCCTAGATATCTTTTACACGTTAATTACTTGTTATAGTTGCGTGGATGACAGATTGTATTCCTTAATACCATTCATGGGGTGGCGCACTTAATTCCCCAATTCTATGAGTGCCTACTTCACTCCTATGTCGAGCCGACTAAGAAGCTCCTAATATGGGATCATTAGAATTTACTCATGCATTAAATACAACCAATAAAACCTAGTGCACGTCAGTTCATGTTTCCTAAGACGTTCAAGCATGTTACCATTTGGAGATCTGCCAGTTTTCTTAAGCCTAACATCGAATTCATTCATCCAATACAACCATAAATAAGTAATCAACACATAATTAACATCTAGGTTTCGTTAGATCCAAGCAAACACAAGATAGATCTAGCCTAGCATTAGAGCTGGCATAACAGGTCACACGAACCTGTTAAGACACGAACCTGTTAAGGGCAAACACGAACACGACCTGTTAGCTTATCGTGTCACTTATCTCAAACACGAACACGACACGAAAATAAACAGGTTAACCTGTTAAGACCTGTTAAGAACCTGTTAACACCTTTTTTTTTTTTTTTGGTAAAGAGAACCTGTTAACACTTATCTAAGTGGTTGTTCGTAACACAGTTTACAGTTAGATATAAGAAGCTATATATACATACAATGAATAAGTCCATTTTGTCCACATAATGCAATAAATGAAAACATTATTGACACACTAGTAGACTTGTCTAGCTGTCTATCAGACAAAAATGAATCAGATGGGTTGATGAGCATGAGTTAATCTGATCAAAATTCATTATCATCCAACCCATTACCAAAGAGTTTGCGACCCAGCTAGTTCAGATACATTGATCATAAACTCAACGCTTACATAAGGATCATGCAGCAAAAACTAACTCACAAACAAAGAAAGGATATACAAGAGTTCAACCTTGTCAAATCGCTTTGGCGTGCCCACTTCGCCTTTTTAGAAAGCGACCACACGGAACCACCACCCATTTTTATTTGAACATATCCTTGGACCATGGTATGAAACATTTTCAGCATTATTAACAAATCCAGTAACAACGACAACAAAAACATCAAGAACAACAACAAATCCAGTAAAAATTACAACAACCAAAATAAAAATTACAACAACTTCAATATTCACCTCTTCTTCTCGATCTTTTCTTCTCGAATAAGTAATAACGAATCAGTAACAACTTCAACCAAAATAAAAATTACAACAACAAAAACTTTCACTTCTGATTAGCTTTTCTTCTCGAATCAGTAATAACGATTACCTTTTCTTCTCGATCTAATACCTTTTCTTTTCGATCTAATGGCGAAATGATGGTGGGGTTAGAAAGAGGAGGTCGCGGTGAGTAATGGCGAAACTTACAAGCAGTAGCAGATTCGAAATAACAGTAGCAACAAGATCCGATAATAATAATAATAATAATGGACGAAGAAGAAGATATACCTGTAAAGTTCTTTGATTATTCGATTGGGACCATTGGGTTTGGGTGAAGATCCGATAACAATTATAATAATGGAAGAAGAAGCAGTGGATCTGTTAATATTATTATTCGTGATATGAGAGAGTGAAGGGGGAGGCGCTTTGTGTTTTTTAGGATATGATAAAAGAGTAGGGTTTTTATTTTTAAGGATTATATTATATACTAAGTTACTAACAGGTCTTAACAGGTCTGACCTGTTAAGACACGAAACCTGTTAAGGTCAAACACGAAACCTGTTAAGAATAGGTCGTGTCGTGTCGTGTTAACAGGTTTCGAGTCAAAATTGCCAGCCCTACCTAGCATGATGGAATTAAGACAAGAACAAGATATAGACAACCAACACATAGACATATTGATTGAATTAGAAGAATACTTATCTCAATTACACATGAAAGGGATCAAGGGCTTAGAACCCTTGAAAAACCTGTAAAATTCGTACCAAGTTCGTACTTAGGGTTTCTCCAAAACTTCTCTCTTTTTAATGTGAAAATTAGAAAACTATATATAGGAAATAGGGTCTGACGGCGTCAAGACAAATCTTGTGACGCCGTCATCTCGCCGCCAAAATACTTCTCGGACTGCCTTGATCTACTTTTGACGCCGTCATGTGTTAGCATTTTCCAGGCCGTCATGCATTTTACTCTTGACGCCGTCAATTCTGTACTGGGTCGTCATGGAAATTACTCTTGACGCCGTCAGAAATTCCTTCTTGACGCCGTCACCTACTGTTCCCAACAAGGAAAATTAAGACTTTGGCGTTTTCTTCACTTTTATGCTCCAAAAATATCCGAATTGCTTCCTTTTCCAGATTTCTCTCCCAAAGTACCTAAAATCACAAAAGGAACGATTTAGGGTAATATTTGATCAAATAAAATCAATTCCGGGCTTAAATGACCCCCTAAAAGTGATTCATTTTTCGCCTCATCAATAAGTATGGCGTTAAGATGAAGAGAGAATAAGATGAAATAGAAAGCTTTTATTCAAGAGGCACACACACTTACACACACAAGCACCCCTCTCAAATGAGCCTTTGAGGTGTTTATATATAGTAAGTAACAAGGGATGCCCTAAAGGCTTTCTCATGGACTTTGTGATGGACTTGGTTTACATGGGCTTGTATTCCTTAAAAAGGATTGCATATTTAACTAGTAACATATTAGATTACCAAGTTCATAGCCCATTTTACTAGAACTACTACATGACATACAAAGCTCTATACATGAGAATGACCATCACTTTTCTAATAATATTTTTAATGCTAACGTTTTAGTATATGTCTCATGGTGATTTAGTGATGATAGTTTGATCATGTTTATTTTAATGATGATAACAATGAGTGTGTAACTATAATTTTTATGAGGTTGTGATTTATATTTTTCTATGTAACATGCTTTTTTATCCCTGTCATCCATTTCGATAGTGTATATAGAGTTCAGTTAAGAAGAATTTTCATTTGCTTATTTATTAGTTTGTTTATTCTTTTTATAATCATGTTAAAGATAAAGTGGTCCCAAAATTTATTTATTACTTTTTGCACCAGAATTGAATGAATTGATTTTTGTAACAGATTGCAAATCAGTTAAGGCTATGTTTGGGGAGGGGCTTTTATGAGGTTTATGGGGCTTGGACTTTTAAAATAAGCCGGCTAATTAAATAAGTCTCGTTTGTCATGGGGCTTATAAAATAAGCCGACTAAAAACTTTAGCCTCATAAAAGAGGCTAAAAATTTAAGCCCGATGCTTTTGAAGAATAAATTACTTATTTACTCACAAAAATATCTAACACATACAAAAACTCATTTAATTATGTCATTTTTAGTAATTTTACAATAATAAGCCCAAGCCCCAGCCCATTTGTCAAACAAGTTTATAAAAATACAAATTTTAATTTCGGCTTATAATATAAGCCCTAGCCCCAGCCCCAGTTTTAGCCCCAACTCCAGCCCCAACTCCAGCCCATTTCGCCAAACATACCCTAAATATTAGTCCTTTTTTGAGATGCTACAATCCTGTGACGGACGTGATATCTTCCATTGACTTGATAGCTTACAATTAGTTGTGGGGTTAATTTGGTAGTTGTGGGTTCGGTTAAAAAAAACATATATGTTTTGTGTTTGAATTATAAAACATATATGATTTGGAAATATACATACATGTTTACGTATAAAACATATATGTTTTATGTTTTAGATTATCAAACATATATATTGTGTTTATTATTAAAAAAACATGTTTATATCATTAGTTTAATATACACAAGATTGTGCATATGTGTTAAACATATATGTTCAAAACATGTCTGTTTAAAAAAAATGATTGCCTATAAACATGTATACTTAAAACATGTATGATTTACAAATATGATTAAAAAGTTCATTTCCTATTTAGTTGAGGTTTAATTGTTTTCTGGTATGTTTGTACCAGATTAATGAAGATGGTGATAGCAATGAAGATCTAGAATTGGATTCACACATAAATACATGATGATAATATGCGGTGGTTGAAGAAATACAATTATTGAAGGCGCACATATATGTTCGACTTCTAAAAATGTTGATAACAATGAGTTGCACATATGTCCGTTTGCGTTAAATTTTAGTGCATACATGTATAGATCAATTAAATTCATGTATTTTTTTTTCTTTTCAGAAATTTGTATTTTAATTATATTTCAATCGATATCGACTTTTGTGTTTTACATATATGTTCTTGGTTTGTTATAAATTTACATTATCAAAAAAATACGTATGTACTTTACTATATGTAAAACATGTATGTTGTAAAAATTATTGCACAAACTAAAATTAAAAATATATAATTCGTAAAAACACATATGTACTAATAATTTTGAAAAGCGCATTAAAAAAATCTGAAAATTAAGTGTTTAAAAGAACGTAATTTTATTTTAAAAAAATAAAGATTAAATAAAAAAAGTTTCATTTACTATTATGCCCTTATGAATTAATTAAAAATCTTTAATATTTTAAAGAATCTCATTGGTCTAGAAGGGTTTTCGCAGTTCTTGCAGAAAAGGTGGTTTTTGCAAGAAAAGGACCATATATATATATATATATATATATATATATATATATATATATATATATATATATATATATATATATATATTGAAGTTGTGAAAAAGAATTACAGTAAAACCTCTATAAATTAAAAGATGCTGAGACCGAGATATTTTATTAATTTAGCGAGATATTATTATTTCGATAAATTAATAATTTATTAATTTAAATAAGTTTTGCATATAGCTTTTAAATTTCCAAATTCAATATGCTAGTTACAATGTATAATAGTTAGAGATAAAAAAATAAATTAGAATAACAAATTCAAATTAACATTTTATAAATTTACATTCACAAATTAATTGAATTTGCCAGGTTTGTTGTTTTTGAATAAGTAAAAAACTTAGTTTCGTTAGAACAAGTTCCAATTACGTATGACCCTAATTGAACTAATTAAATTTGTACAAGTTTTAATTACGTATGACCTTTATATATTGGGGCTTCAAAAAATTATTATCTTATTATTTTATCGACTAGGGTCTAAATTTATACTGGTCCTAAGTTGGGACCAGACAAATTATTAATGTTATCAAAGTTATTAAATTATCCAGTATTAATTTATATAGGTTTTACTGTATATTAATAAAAATAAATTAATATGAAGCATGGAAAGTGGATTGCGTGATTTGGTTTTACAAAAAGAAAAATTAATGAAAACATATCATCCAATTACGCACACGAAATGACACAAAAACAAAAGAAACTACCCTAAGACTTAACCAAAATGATGTTGATGCAAACTGAACATTGCAATATAAGACATAGTATGTTTGGCGTAATGTGTTTGTTGGAAGAAATCCAACAAACCGATTTCTAGAGCAGAATCATGAATCAAGAACTACTTCAACAAGACCTCGGCAAAGGGTTATGATCCCTTAATGTCGAGTGGCACCAACACGCACACGAGATATTTACACTCAAACATTTATTAAACGAGAGCAAGAAAAGAAGGTACAAATAAAACATCACCCCCTCATCCCTATTTATAGAGAATGCGGGGGGAGAAACCTAATCCTTGGTGAACAAGGATTCTACAATTGAGGAGGTTAGGAACTTTCCTAATACATGACTAACCTCCTTAAGTTTGAGCTAAAATACAGTTAACCCCCTAAACTTATATCCTAACTATTACACACTAATATTCTAACAATTTCCACCTTAGTGGTAATAGTTAGCCTTCTCCGATACGCAGCAGCTTCAACCAGTGCTGGAACCTCGGACCGGGGACCACCTTAGTCAAGGCACCAGTAGCAATACCCGCTACTAACCTTAGCTCAAATCCTAACTCTATAGAGAATCCCTTTAGCCATGTATCCTCCTTCAATTCTCCAGTAAGTGTCATATACTCCGCTTTAGTTGTTAACAAAGTCATCATGTGCCACAACATAGCTTCCCAGCTCACCGCACATTCATGTATCATAAACCCGTACATTGTGATTGATCTACCCATGATGTAGTCATAATCCAAAAAATCCTGTACGTCCATCTGTAATCCACGATCAAACCTATCCAACATTCCCACATCCGTAGATGCTATGTCAGGTCTCATGCAGACAACTTGATACTAATGACTTCCAACTGCATATATACATGACCCCTTACTCTTCTTTTCTTTATCACGATTCCTTGACAGACTACCCTCTAACGACAGCGTAGAGTGCCCCCTCAACAATATCTGAACTAACATCTCGTTGAAAAACCTGAATCGTGACACCCTCAGAGTATTACCACTCTGAGTCCTGAAGATCTTCATACCAAGTATAATTTCCTTTTCTTGATCTAGCAAACCCTTGATAACCCAGATCTCAGCCTTGCTTTCGCAAGTAAACCCCATATAATCTATATAGAAGAATAGATATATGAACAAACCTGGTGCATAATTCCAGTAATATATGAAGCTGTCGTCACTGCTTTGTCTGAAACTGTTGCTGAGCATACACATACCAGACCAAGTATCCATATCTTCTTTCATTACAGCCATCCACTTCGAAATTACCTCACAAGCGACTGCATCCCTGAAAGTTAATGACTCATGTGCATATTCTTTTATCACTCCAGCAACTCCTAAAGCAGCCATATTACCGTCACCTCTATACCTTTCAGCAACATTACCCTCTGCACCTTCTTGACCAGGTACTCCGGTTTTCATAATGTCTGCCCCGATCTTTGCACCAAGGTGTACCTTTTCCTGCTCATTTACCAAGCAGTCCGTGTTTGTCTTTCCTTCAAGTTGTTTAACCTCCAACTTTCTTTGAGCCACTGCAGCATGATCGTTACTCTCCTGAATTACCTCAGATTCACGATTTTCCTGAGCTCCCTGTAGTTCCACCTCAAACCAAACACGCTTTTGAACATGTACTCCATGGACCCTTGTTTTAACACCAAGACCAAGTTGCTTGAACCCAACTTGTTTTGAACCTCCATGTTTTTGTACAATATTCCTATCGAGCTTTTCGATGTTTAACGTAGTATACATACTAGCCATTCTTCTTTAACCTTGCTACAAACCTTGTCAAGTTGCTTTTTAACCAACTTTACCAACAAGTCTCACAAGCCGTGTGCTAAACCCGCTTTCTTGTAATAATTTGATCTACTAACCTTTAGAAAAACCCTAAAGCTTCGATCTTTCCACCTCAAGTCTACAACCTTGATATACCTTGTACTCCAAGTAATCACTTTTCTTGAATCCCAATACAAAGCTAAACCTTACTTGTCTTCCAAGAACCACCAAGACTTGAATTCCAAGAAACCGAAAAACTTGAAATTGAAACTTCTTGTAAAACCTTGTCACCTTTGAAGCTCAAAACCGAAACTTCCAGAACCTTGTGACAAAAGAAAACGATTTCCTATAACCCTAGGAGATTCGATCCACCTCCTTGCAAGACAACTTCAAGAACCTTGTTGCCCAAGTAACCTTGACTCGAAAACCTAGAAACCTTGAACCGTGCAATCAACACAACTATAGCCAAACAATAACTGAAAATGACAAAGAACACAACAACCAAACCAGAAAATTCGACAACCTATATCTCTTTCCTGGAAGCTCCGATGCAAGATCCCTCTAGTGAGATCCTAGATCTATGTGTCTTCAACCTACGGTTCGAATTTCGTAGAAATCCAACGGTTAACGAACCCGCAGCGCCAATTCTCCCACGACTGCGCAGTAACCGACGAACCAAACCCGATTCACTCGTTTCTCTTGTTTTAGCTCTATCGACATTGTGTGATTCGTTCTTCTCGAACCAGGCTCCGATACCAATTGTTGGAAGAAATCCAACAAACCAATTTCTAGAGCGGAACCACGAATCAAGAACTACTCCAACAAGACCTCGGCAAAGGATTATGATCCCTTAATGCCGAGTGGCACCAACACGCACACGAGATATTTACACTCAAACGTTTATTAAACGAGAGCAAGAAAAGAAGGTACGAATAAAACATCACCCCCTCATCCCTATTTATAAAGAATGGGGGGGGGGGAGAAACCTAATCCTTGGTGAACAAGGATTCTACAATTGAGGAGGTTAGGAATTTTCCTAATACATGACTAACCTCCTTAAGTTTGAGCTAAAATACAATTAACCCTCTAAACTTATATCCTAACTATTACATACTAATATTCTAACAGTGTTAGAGTTAAAACTAAAGCTGGAGTTTTAATATTAAGCTGGAAGTTGTAGCTTGTATTTTAATACTTACTCTGTTCCCGAGATATAAAATGGAAAGAAGAGAAATGAAGAGGTTAAAAACGAGAGAAAGTAATAAGAGAGGAAAAATATTGATTTTTTGTTTGTGTTCCCAAATTGGAGAGAAAAGAGAGAGATTTAATAAAATAATACACAAAAATCATCTTCTCTCCAAATCATTCCAATTTGGGAAGAAGATTTGAAGGGGAAATTTAGCATAATTTACTTCTCTCTTCTCTTCACTTCTCTTCTCTCCAAAAGAAACTTGGGAACATAAATATTTTGTCATTTCCTCTCTCTTTTCTTTTCTCTCTAAATAAAAACTCAAAAACAGAGCGTAAAATTGTTTGATGAATTAGTTGAAGTTAAAGCTTATTAATATAAAATCACGTAAATATGTATCAGATTACATTCTGATATATTTTCTTTTTTTGCGTTATACTCCACTATATTTTGAGGGGCGTTTAAATAATTTGACTAACCATAAGTTCCCACCACAAGTTCGTTTCAATTGGCATGGGGTCATGGAGACTATAACCAATAAAAGATTTCATAAACCTATGTGACAAATAAACTTATTTTATAATATCTATTACTATATATATTAAATAGCATTTAATACGACGTCGCGTAATGTAGTGGGCTACACGCAATTTTTGTTGCCTGCTAACTACCGCCCGATCCAGTTCCATGTTCGGCCCGTTGTTAGTTAATATAATAGCAGAAATTCCAGAACCATCTTCATTCATCTTCTCCATATGTCTTCTAGGTCACACCAGTTACTCAACCAGGGGGCGTTGACAATCTTATACTTCCCGTACGATCCACAGAAACTCAGCACAAATCCACAATCGGAGGAATTTCTACAGAGGTTACAAAACCCTAATTTGTGTTGATTATTGATATGGTTTGTGGGTTTTTGATGATTTGTGTGTGTGTGAGAGAGAGAGAGAGAGAGAGAGAGAGAGAGAGAGAGAGAGAGAGAGAGAGAGAGAGAGAGAGAGAGAGAAAAAAAAGATGAAACCTTTGTGTAGTTAATTTGATTATTGGATATAAAAACTGTAAGATTTAATTGGTGACACCTTAGGAGGTTTTAAAGCTTATTTTTTATTTGCAATCTTCACCAAAATTTTAATTCGGTTTTGATGTTTTTTGTTTTTGTTTCTGTAAAATTGCAGGAAAATATTCATTGAAGGCTTGCCTAAAGAAACTGAATACAGGTAAAGTTTTCATTTTTATGAGTTTCACTTTCATAATGTTTCGGCTTATTGCGTTACAAGACTATTAAAAAGTAGATTAGCTTTTGTGCTTAACCTGAAAAAATAGCCGATAAACAGAAATATACCAAAAAATAGCCATACACTTCTGTGTAAAATTCTATTTTTTATACGGGCCAATTAATAAAGTTTATTAATATGGTTCGTTTGTGTAGGTTTAGAGCGGTTGACGAACATATTATAGACGACGTATGGGTTGTTACGCGACTTGGATAAAAGTCTGCACGCTACGAGTTTAGGTGATAATATTTGTGAGTGCTTATCTTTTCGAGTTTTTGCTGTCAAACGATCATAATTATTGACGTTTTTCTTAACTGGCCTGTTCTTACTTTCATCTTAGGTAATATTTGCATGTTTAAGTCTTGGTGGTTTTTTTTTTTTTTTTTTTTTTTTTTTTATACTGGCCGTATATGCGTCTGCCATGTTTGTTGTTTTTTGGTGTTTGCTGTCTTGCGTTTCTAAGTATGAGAACTAAAAGCAGGGTTGTGCGTAGACAAAGTATTGACCAAACGTTAGAGAGGGATGGGTCTGTTGGTACCGGTACCGGTACCGGTACCGGTGTGGGTTCTCTTGGTTCTGTTCATGATCTTAATGGTTGTCCAAATACTGGTACGATAGTTCAATGTTTCAATGCTGATGTTTCTTTGTCGGATTCTGTTAATGGTAACTGGGTGTGTACCGAGGATGTGCCTGCTAGCTCGGGTATATTTATAGAAGTGGATGATGGGTTACACTATGTAAACGATGCCGTTGAGAGGCCTTCAGCTACATCTGCTGCATCTATAGTTTTATCGTTGCCATACATGTCCTTTGCTCTTTTATAGTAACTAAATAAACAATATGTGGATTAAATTTGACAGTGTCTCCGTTTTAGTGTTTGAAAAGTGCAATTTTTTTTTTCAGGAGATATAAATTTGGAAAGGCTATCAAGTTAGATGGCATCTCAGTTGTGGTTGTACGGCCCCCCAAAAGGTAGAAGTAGTGGCTGATAGGGATGACGCTACTCATGAGATTGTGGAAGCTCCTACTGAAGATGAATACGTTAGGTTATAATGACATTTCTTAAACTGTCTTTACTCTTTAGTGTGTCATTTATAGCGAGTGCTTATCTTTTTGCCTCACATTTGTAGTATCAACTCTGGGATCATTCAGTATGCAAAATGAACAATTCGAACGGATTCATCGCTGTATGGTTGGACGGCGATTACTAGCGTTCCCAGCTTTAGATTTGGTATGATGTTTATTTCAATGCTATGTTTATTATCTACATATATTATAGGAACGACAAAGGACCAATATTCTTTTAAAAAATATATTTTTTTTGCCCTGTCCAATAAAAATGCTTGGCTTGCGTCTTGGGTTACTATTGTGCCCGTTGCCTTTTGTTGGTCTCTTCTACAAGTTGTCGGTTACAGAAGATAATAACCCACCTTTTACACACTTCTAGATTTATCTACACCCAATCCCAATATTGATCGACACCGACTCTTGATTGAACCCTCTATCCATGAACTGGTCGTGTGTAGTGACGGTGAAACAGATGGAAAATGAGCATGGCGATTTGCCAGTCGAATAAAAAAAATGTTAGATTTCTTAGCAGTTAGCAAAAAAATACTTCTTATTATTTAACTCTTTGGTTAAAATGTTAACAGATGTTGTTTATTGTTTCCATTCACAGTGTATGACACAAAGTGTGATTCTTCGCCAAACTTTGAAAGATGCATACCAAGGAATGTAAAAGGAAAAGTTTTCATTATGTGCAGCCTAATATGTTGTAGGCAAAAAGGGTAAGGTAGGCACACTTATACAAATAAGGTTAGGTTATCAACTGTTTGTACTATTTTTGATTCTGTAAAAAAAAGTCTATTTATTTTAAGTATTTGAGTAACCTTTCTATTTGTTTTTCATAATATACCCATTTTGACTTCAATTTGCAGTAGCTGTTACAAAGACTAACCCAAAAAAATGGTGACGTTATAAACTTGGGATCTTATTATGTCATTGGGCTTTATTTGGCAAATTTATTTGCAACGGGTGAGTACTTTATTTAGTTTCTTTTTTAGCTCTTAAAACAATCCTACATGCCGCATGTCAATAGGCTTAATAATAACTTTTTGATCAATGTTTATTTTTGATATTTCTTTGATAACAGATTCTATCATTAACTGTATGCATACAGGTGTCGTTAATCTAAGCCGTGCTTATTCAGATGGTTGAAATGCGCAGGCGATCAGCAAGGTTCACTTTTTAAGGTAGTTATACTAATATGTTTTGTATGCCACAGAAATTTTATTAAGAGGTGGGAAAATGATTGTCGACGGGTCGGCCAGGATGGTAATGGGTTACAATGGATGAATTTAGGGATTGAAATGGGATAGGTCCATAATGGTATCAATCGCATTAAGCTCAAACGTACAAATTCTAAGTTTAAGAAATCTTAACCATATAGAGTGACTTTTCTAAACAGTGTGACAATCACATTCACGACTTAGTTTCGAAACGGAACACAAACCAATTCGTTATTCCGATTCTAAGAATCATAATAAGATAACCAGACACTTACAAAAATAGTGGAATCATCGTATTCGTAAGCACGAGCTATGGTGAAGCATGTATGTTCTATTAAGAATTTATTTTGGATAATGTTAGCAACATTTTTGATAGTCTGAATGTTTGTTACTTTCATGAATTTTCCAGGCTTTATGGCCTGCTGGTACGGTTTTTGTGTTAACATGGATTAGAAAGAACGGCCTATTTTTTATTCTAGATCAAACACACAGATTCTAAGTTTAAGACGTGTTTGGGACCGCTGCAAAACAGCTAACTTTAGAGGTGTTTGGATGTTTTTATCTCATTATTTTACGACTGCGCTTTGAAGATTCCATGGTTGGGTCGAATCGTCTCAGAACACATGCGCTAAAAAGATGCAAACAACCTTATACTACATTTGCACCTTGGGTTAAGATTTTTGTATGCGGTATCAATTTCTGTGTTCGTTTACCTTTGCTGTTTGGCATGTGTTGTCAGTATTATTGGGTCGTTTACCTTTGCTGTTTGGCATGTGTTGTCAATATTATTGGGTCTGCAAACTAATGTCATCCTAATAGCTTTTTATCTTTTTCGACAGGTACTACCCATGTTGAACGACCTATTTTGAATGCCGTCGATCGTTGTGGCATACCTATGAGCGGGTCAACCAGAGGTGGTGGTTCTTTCTTTTTCACGATTGTGACTAACCTTTTATAAGCTTTAGGTTTCTTACATATATGTGTCATGCATCTTTGTATTTGCTAACCTAATAAGTATCATAAGTTTCGCAGTGCTATGAAAGATCTAATGATCTGTCTGATGTTGCAGCTGCTTCTGACACAAACATACGATGGTTTTAGAGAAATAGTTACAATTTCGTACAAGATAAAGAATCAAATTTACTCATGTAATTTGTGGATTTTTTGGGCTTTCTAATCGTGGTATATGACACCAACTGTAGGAAATTCTCCTGTGCTAATAGCACGAAGCTCACAGGTTTGAGATCTCCATAGGCCAATGTTAATTTCTCTTCTACCGGGTAGCAGGTTTCATTTTAAGGGGAATCATTGTTCTAACTTACTAATGGAAGGCTATTTCCAAACCAACTTTTGTAAATTAAAGAAAGAGTAACATAATTAACAGGCCTTTTACATTATAAAACAATTAGGACAATTATATAAGCTTATAAATAGAGAAGTTCTTTAGCAGCTTCTCCCTTTTAGATACTTATAAGTTGACTGCACTTCTGACCATTCTAATTATTCTTATCAGGTGGAATGATTGGGTTGTTGTTGCAACCTTTGATGGCACTCCTGCTGATTCAGAAACCTGTAACTGGACGGACAAGTTTGTCCAAAATGCCCATGAATCTCAGGTAAGATCTTTGCAATTTACGTTACAAATTAAACAAGTATAGTTATGAGTTCAAAAATCAAAATCCATCGTTACAGGAGCATCGTCTCCCCAAAGGCATACTTGCGGTTTATCTTCGCCTTCGTAGAAGCATCTGCCATTACAGGTTCATACTACTCATCATTGGGTTATATAATCTTACTAAATTCCAGAGATGGCAAAATGGGCATTTGACTAATGATTAACGGGTCAGCTCCTATCTGTATGTATATCTTTACAATTTGGTACAAACTTTAGGGCCTCTTTGTATGCTTAAATTTTTGGCACGAACACCGGTTTTGCTGAATATTTGTGTAGCAAAGTTAGCTTACAATATCGTTTGGGAAAAGGACAGTAAACGGTTGTTTGATGGCTGAAATTACCGCTAGGTTTCATGACTAAACCAACCTTAAAGTAGCATGTTTGTTTAGGAAAACTTGCATATGCTGAAGTTTGAAGTGTCACAACGGCACAACGTAGTTTTATCTTAGTTTACGCGAGTATAGATCGAACTCCTTGATTATAACAGGTTGAGAGTGAACTTAGACAACTGGAATATGAGCTTCGAGATTCACTGAAGCCTTTCTTCATTATTTCATTTAAAATACTCAGCTATACACATAGCTTCATACATCGAACCAGTGTATTGCCACATTGCTGCCACAAAGGTGCACACAGCTGAACCCATATCTTCATACATTGTCGACCAAGTAGTAACACAGTCAGCACCAACAACCTGAAACACAAAACCTAAAACATACCGAGTATCTTATATTGTTTACACGTTACATTTCACAGAATACAAAAACGTAAACAATCAACGCCATTATCCGAAGCCCCGCCGCAACGCGGCGGACCGGTGCCCATCTCATTATTTTAAAAAGTCAAACACCTATAAGTTTCTATAAGCCCCTATAAGTCTCTTTAAGCTCTTATAAGCTGTTTGAAGCGACTTAGCTTATGAGTTAGTTTTATTTAAATGATACATCAGGGCTTGAATAGATTTGTAGGTTATGTTGTTAACATTTTAGATTCAACATAACTAAAATAACATGCGAATACGAGTTCAAAATGTTCGTAACAAACTTAAGTCGCATTCTTTTAATCTGAACTCGTTTTTATTCCTATCATGATAATTTTACTCCATAAAATTAATGTGACTAGTCAAGGTCAGCTCAAAGTCAATCTCGAAACAATTTGTCAAAGTTCGACCCTTTTGGAATAATAGTAATGTGAACTCTTAAACAATCGGTACCACTTGTGAGGCAAGTTGGCCCCATAAACTGTATTGTCAATTAATACCACGTATTACAACTTTGTCGCGCATAGTGTATTCGATGGCTTTAATTATTATCAAATAGAGTTTTGTATTTTTGTTGTAACTTGAAACACAATTATTATCGTTTGTTGTTTTTTCGAGCTTAATTTGTTACAGCATTGCCCAGGACGTGATAACAATGTAACCAATTAATTTTCTATGCAAAAGGAATTGTGTAGAACAACGCCAAAGAAGACGATTATCTTTCTTGATAAGTGATAACAATGTAACCAATTATATATGCTTGTGTCATTAAATATGTAGCAAAGTAATATAAGCCTGATCACAGTGGGAGGTAAGCCGTCACCCTCGCCTCATCATGTAATGCGCCACCCATTGAAAGCACCGCAGTCGCACACGACGCAAGGAAAATGGGAGGGAACCGGTGAGCACCCTCACCTTTTGTGAATAGAGTATTTGTGAGCCCGCGTAAGTGTTTTTAATATTTTTTATTTTATTTGTGAGTGTGTGTGGTGTATTTTGTACGGTATGTTTGTATAAAGTGAGTATTTTTATCATTTTTTTACTTCCCATGATCTTGTCTTAAAAACTTACTTATGTCCTTATTGAGGTATCATGTCGTACATGGCATTTGATCGAATGATAAAAGTGGTAATCTTTATGTCTCATCTGATCACATTATATTTTGAATGTGTCTTTTCAAATGTATTATCTTGTATTAAAAAATTAGTTATGTCCTTATTGAGGTACCATGTCCTACATTATACCCTCTCCTCACTTTATTATTTTTTTTATATATATTATTTTATTTATATTAAAACACTTTAAACTTAAAAGTACGGAATAAAAAATATAAAATTTAATATGTCAAAAGTATTAAACTGACAAAAAATACGAAACAAAAACTGATAAAAAAATTATATTGTACTGTAAACAGGGTGGCCCAGTGGGGGTGGACGACAAATGTCACATCCTGAGGGGAGTCAATAACATAACCCGTGATCTCGTCTTAAAAAGTTACTTATGTCTTTATTGAAGTATCTTGTCCTACATGGCATTTGATCGAATGAAGGCGATTGTGTAGAGGTGAAAAAAAATGTTAAAATCACACAAAAAAAAAAAAAAAAAAAACGTTGTGAATGACGTGAGCAAATAAGTGATCAAAGTGTTATGCCACAACATTTTATGAAAATGTTTTTGTAATGTTTATGTGATGGGGCATGATATACAGACCCCCTAATTTACAAGTTCTTCCCCCCTCCCTTCACATTTTGCAATGTTATTTATTTATCTCTTTTTATAATTTAGTTTATATTAAAAATCTGAAAGTACGAAACATATAATATTTAAGATTGGTGGTGCGCACGATTAAAACCCTAACTGTTTGTTAGGGTTTTCTAGTTCCTTTACTGTGTGATTGTTGGTGGTTTGAGGGTCGTTTGACTTGTGTAGTTCATGATGGGGGTTACGAGAGAGAGGGATAAAGTATGTGGGACGTTGCGGGATAAAGGACATGAGTTGGTTAGGAATGGAGATCAGAATAAGGGTGCTTCAGGTGATGAAGACATTAAATCTATATTGAATAATTTAACAAATACGATTAAGAGCATGGAGAGTGGTAAGTGTCTTAATACTACTCAAGATAAGGCTGCTAATAGTTCTTCATATGTGCATGCAACATGTGTAGACGGGAAAAATGTGCATAAAACGGGGACTCATTCAGGATATGCTCCTTTATCTTTTGCGGATATTTTTAAGGATAAAACACCTAAGAAGACCGTTAAGATTTCAGAGATGAGAAACGAGAATTATGTGGCTGGTGCTAACGTCACCATTCTTTGGAAGCTGTCGATGAGGTAAGCTCTAGATCGGCTAATACCTTGTATCGTTATTTCATTTGTAAGAGACTCGCCTTCCCGATAGTTGAAAATTATGTTAGAAATACTTGGGCGAAGTTTGGTTTACAAAGGGTTATGCTTAATATGGCTTTTTTCTGTTTAAATTTTGAAACCAAAGAGGGTATGAAAAGGGTGTTGGAAGAAGGTCTATGGTTGATACGATTGGTGCCTATCTTTTTGAACATTTGGACTCCGAACACTAAACCTACAAAAGATGATATAACGTTAGCTCCTGTTTGGATTTAACTCCATAATATTCCGATTGTTGCGTATTCTGAGGTTGGTCTTAGTTTGATTACAACACAAATTGGTCGTCCTATCATGCTTGACTTATACACGAGTACGATGTGTCTTAAGTCGTGGGGTCGTAACTCCTATGCTAGGGCTCTTGTGGAAGTGTCATCAAAGGAAGCTTTACTTGACTCTCTTGTGGTTGCTATCCCCTACCTGAATGGGTCAGGTCATTCATTGGAAAAATTGATATTGAATATAAGTGGAAGCCGCCAAGATGTGAGACTTGTAAAGTATTTGATCACAATGATGATGGATGTCCTAAAACAGTGAAACTTGTTGAGAAACTGGTGGTCAATGAGGAAGGGTTTATTGAAGCTAGTAGGAAGAAAGGTAAGGGAAAGCAACCTGCTAACCGACAAGTTGAGCGATTGCGTTTGCAAAAACCAAAGGATCAAATTACTATAGACCGATTTCTAAACCAAATAATGTTGGGGCCTCGACTTCAAAACCGAATATTTATCCTAATGCAGGTTCACCAACGGTTATTGTTGGATCTCCTTCTTGTTCTGATCCTACTACTGGTCCTACAAGCAGTACGGCTCCTTCTCAGGATGTTCAAAGTAAGAATAATAATTGGATGAATGATATTAACCTTGTTGATTTGAAGAACACTTTTGATGTACTTACGGAGCAAGATTCGGTTTTGGAACCTGTGATTGGCATTACATGTAATACTAAAGATATCCCTAGTTCTTCCATAGATCATTCTCCATCAACTATGAAGAGCACTCCTAATCCGGTGGTCGATGGTAAAAGGAAGGGTAACCCATTTTCTAAAGTGGGTGAAGCGGTTGATTCTGATAGTGGTGATGATGAGGTGTTTGAGCCAAATGATCCTATAAAGAGTTACTTTTCATCAACAGGTTGAGGTGACGAGCGTGAAGACTATCTTTTTGATGATTATGTGGCTTAGGTTTACGACTTACCAGGGCATTTGATGAGTTTTGCGATCAGTTTGATATCAAGCTTAAAGGTTGTGTGAGGAAGTAATCTTTTATTTTGTTAGTTTATTAGTTTGGTATGTCTTTTTATGTTGGTTATTAGTTGTTGGTAACTAGTTGTTCGTTTATGAAATGTCATAAATGATCTAGTGGTTACATTCCATTGTTTTTTAGACGGTTTTTTTTTTAGTAATATATTTTAACAGGGTGAAAAATCCCTTTTACGAAAAAAAAAATAAAAAAAATAAAGTATTAAACTGACAGAAATACAAAACATAAACTGATAACAAACTTTGTTGTACTGTAAAAAGGGTGAGCCAGAAGGAGTGGAGGATAAAATGCCACATCCCAAGGCATACATATGACAAATCCCTTATGTGATTCTAGCAAATCTTGTAGTAGTAGATCTCATACACAATTTATTTTCTCCTTTGAGAAATTTTAATTATTTTGTATCTAAATAAGATTATTAATGAGTTTAGTAACTAACTTTTTTATACAACCATGGAAGAATAGTCAACTTCCTACAAAGACAATTTAGTACTCATATGTTTAAAGATGAATTTCATGTTTCAGTAATCGATGGTTGTTGTTTTATATATATTCTACGTCTGAATTCTTCTGCCGGCTTGTTGTTAGTTTTAATCAACCCGACAAACAGTAGAAAGTATCTGAATTCATCTATATTGTATATATATACTTGAACAAGAGTCAGTTTGGTTTGAGCTTATATGATTGTAGATTTGAACTTTTATAAAATTAAGCGTTTAAAGCAATCACATGCACCATTAATTAGTTGATAAAACAAGTTAATTTTTAAGATATATAACTATAAAAGGTTTTACAAATACAAGTATGTATAAATTTATTTACGTATGAAGAAGCTAAGTATTGTGTACTCATTCAGGTGTGAACACAACTGTATCCACAAAAAAGTGTGAGGATAAAAACTTATACAACATGACCTCGCATGATACCTCATACACCTTAAAGATATTTTTGTTTAATAATAGAAAAATGAAAATTAGTTATTAATTATTGTAGTTGGGATAAAAAAATTATGGCCCAAGAATTTTTAAACGTTTCCTGTTCTCCTGTCCAAAAAAGAAACAAGCTCGATCGAAAAAGTTGTGGGGTGCACACTGAATTATTTATTTTGGATCTTTATTCACCAACTTAATTAACAACCATACTTCTTATTTCCAAAAGCTTCAACTAGACAACCGTACCTTGCTATATTCTACAATTTGTTTACATTAATTATAGGAAATTATGAATACAACTTTGGTTCGATTTTATTAGACAATTTCTCGTTAAGCAAAGGTTTTAAAAGAAGATCTTATTTTAGATTTTGCTACAAACAAACTTTAATTAAAATACTTGTATACAGTCAACTTAAACTTACTTAGCTAGATCTAATTTAAATATGAGGTGTGCTACACCCACCTACACTTTACAAAAATTTTCCCACACGCTGACGTGGCGGAGTGTTGATTGGTTGGTTTTCTGTGGCCCACAGAAAACCAACCAATCAACACTCCGCCACGTCAGCGTGTGGGAAAAATTTTGTAAAGTGTAGATGGATCTAGTATTTTTCTTTAAATATTGCAGTGAAATTAATTCAGGGGCAGACCTAGGGAGTTTATGGTAACCGGATGAATGTTTGTGGATGAATGATGTTTGTTAAAAATCTTGATTTTTCAAAAATAAACCGAGTTTTGAAATATTGTGTCATACAAAATATATGTATTATTGAGTTAGTTTATTAATACGTTAAAAGAATTACATGTCTTTTTAATTTATGTACTGGTTTTAATAGAATCGTACATTTTAATTTATTTTTATTTCTTTTACACATGTAAAAAAAAGTTATGAACATAGCTTTCTTATTTCGGAAGGTAAGATACGAATTACTACTTTTTGCTTTTTGTCCTTAAGCATTTGCAAATGAGTCAAACTCGTGCTTTCTTTGCTTTTCACACTTATGACTTATTATAGTAGAATTTTATATTGACATGATGTGTTAGCAACTTTAATGGTCCCAACCTGTGCTTGTTCACACTTGATAATTTATTATCGATTTTTTTTTTTTTTTTTTTTTTTTTTTTTTTTTTTTTTTTCTAACAAGCAACTATCTATTATTTTTGCTAAATACAACTTGCCTTTAATTTACATGAAAATAAACAAATATATTCAATCTTGAGTTGGTAATCATCAATGGACAGGACCGTCCTATTGATTTGAGTGGCCTGGTGCGAAATCAAAAATGAGATCTCATAAATCACGAAAAATTAATTATTATAAAAAATAAAATGTTCTTTGACATTACGCAAAATATTAATAAAAGTCAAATTCTACGCTACAAAAAAAAACTACAAATATTTAGAGTGTTACTAAAGTACAAATACAACTTTACTCTACAAAATTTATAGATATATACTAGATTGAGGGCCCCTTAAAAAGGGGAGCCTAGTGCGATTGCACCACTTGCACACCCTAATCGCCGCCACTGTCAATGGAGATGCATGTTCCTTCCATTAACTTGAGCTAGGCTAGATAAAACTAAATGGAGCTAGGGGATCTAATTATCCCAAGACGCATTCAACAAGTTGCTCATGTTCGAATATACAAGTGACGCACTACAAGAAAATTTTTAGTCTAGCAACACAAAAAGTGTTACTAAATAAAAATATTTACTGACACTTTTATAAAGTGTGGGCAAAGTGTTTAAATTTTAAGATTTAATTAAACATTTTGTAAATATTATGTGTCCTAAAAGTCCAAAATTTTATCCTTACACTTTCCTTATGTCAGTATAAATAGACTTTTATCAACATTTTTTAATTGTAGGAAAACACTCAAATTTGACATTTGTATACCTTTTGCAACACTTTTCTGATTTTTAGTGACACTTTTTTTTGACACTAAATGACAGTTTTTTTTGTAGTGGCGCAATCAGATATGTTAATGATCATAGCATTAGAGGATATGATTATCATGATTTTTTTATTTTTTTTTAAAGGCAGCTTTATTACCAAGAAAACGGAACCAAAATACAAAACAAGACAGCCCACTAAATCAAACAAAACGGTTAAAATAGCAAGCCTCTAAAGAAAACAAAGAAATAGCATTTTGGCAATCTACAAAAACAAAAACCAAAAGGACTAAACTAAACACACACCATATATGCAGAATGAGTAAAATACACCGTTCGTCCCTAAACTTATCAAAAAACATGACCAAGGGTCGTACCTTGGCATTTCCGTCATCTGTAGTCCCTTTTTCAAGTTTTTTATATCAATTGTCCCTTGACCCGTTATTCACAGGTTAATTGATTTTAGGTAGGGCATAATCGTCTTTTTTACTATAGTGTACTATTTAAAGCCGTTGTACAACGTTTCAATTTCCCTATATTACTCTGCACCACAATTTTCATCCTCACTTATCATCCCAAAACTTTCCCCAAAACCTTTATTCTCCAAAACCTTAAACCTATTAAAATGGTCCATTGCTGTTATGGTAAGCAAGCAATACTTCGCACATCGTGGACAGGGGCCAACCCAGGATGTCGATTCTATTGTTGTCCTGATCAATTAAGTGCATTTTAAGATTTTTTTCCCTTTTTTTCGTTATTAGAAAAGTACATAATAACAATGGTGGTGTTTAATGATTTACTATTTTCATGATTATGGGTCTTCTGATCGGTTCATAAGATGGTTTGATCGGGAAATGTGTGCTCATTCAAGAATGATCATACCAAGCCTTTTGAGGAATAAGTCCGACAATTATAATTTTAAAACTTGAATATAGAAATACCTACAACGAAATACACATCAGTAACATCAACATCAAGCTCCTCAAACTTGTTATTCACATTAACAACTGATCTTCCTACTTTCTCTAACTGCTTACTCTGAGTCACTTGGAACAGATTAATCTCAAAATCATCTGGCTCCTGAAAAGTATTATCCTTATCAATAAGTACTAATGCATGATCACTGTTATCACTAACATCACTATCAAAACCAGCATTAAAATCTTTAGCATTCAACAGTGACGGAGCTAGGATGTTCATATTGGGTGGGCCAAAATAATTCTTCACAACATTTATTTACGTTTAGAAAACTTATTATAATGGTCGTTGTATTAACAATATGAACCTATTCGTAATATAATAGATCATGACATCGAAAAACATCGTCGGATGAAACTGTGCTAATTTTGTTAACTTGATATATTAAGTCTGATCGGATGTATTAGTTGGATGGAAACAACTTACAAAAGTATATGTAAATTAAGTAAACTATTGAAGGATTAAATGGTTTGAATATTCAGTGAGGTGGGCTAAATCCAATTTAGTGTGAAACAAAATACCAAATTGACATAAGAAGTGTACATGTAATTAGGGGCTTTGGGTTGGCCATGGCATACCCCACTCCAAGAGTAGCTCCGTCCCTAGCATTCAACTCTTTTGCATTTTAAACAGTTGGCTGGCAAAGGACATGTCAAGGGTTAAAAGACAAGCTCAATCTCTGGCAACTGACTAGATTCCCCAATACTATTGACGTCTAAAGATAGTTGTGTTAGTTGCAGAAAAGGCTCTAGTACATGCTCATTATCAAGGTCATTTAAAACCAATCGTCTACAACACGATTGGATAGCAGCACTAGCTACTTTTCTACTTTCTTCATCCATCTCCCTAAAAACAGTCTTAATTGATTGGGGGGGGGGGGGGGGGGGGGGGGCATTTCATTCAACTCTAATATTGTCTTACCTATTTCAACATAAACATCTATCAACTTATGCTCTTTGACAATGTCATTCAAAAACTCAAGATTCACAGGCTCGTGAAAACTGTACAACCCATCATCCAGTGTACTATCACTCTATCAGGCTTAACAAAGAAGTAGTAATTGGTTTGTCCTTCAGCATAACCAATTTGGGTCATAAGAGCATACATTTCATCAACAGATACCTCATCCATATCAACAAAATCAACAAGACATTCCTTACCTCCTTCGTATATTCTACCTGGATAGTTTCTGAAAATATCATTGTGATAAACCCTCATGCTAAACTGACCTAATCGACCAGTTGTTGAAACACATAACAAAACTCTGTTAAGATTATTTTACCTAAAAGGAAAATACCTTAAACAATTGTACCAACATATCATTGAAAATGATTATAAGCCAAAAAATCTTACCATATCTCCTCATTGACGAGTTTAGTTCTTTCACATTGTTATCAAAAAACGGTTGTACTCTAACGTGCCATATAGTAAAACCAAGGTTGGGGCTTGTTAATTTGTCACTTAGAAAATTAGATTTCAGGCCCCACATTGCATTGGTTTTATTTTATTTTATTTTTATTTATTTATTTTTTTTAAGCTTCCAAAACAAGTTTGGGGATGAGCAATGAGTACAGGGCTTAGTTATATTAGAGCTCATGGCGAGAAAATTGATTAGACGTTCGCTACATAGTACAATGAGAGAGAGAGAGAGAGAGATATTTTCGTCACGCTAAAATGACGCATATACCATCAAAACAAAACGGATAACGGGATTTGACAACATATAACGGGACATTGACCTGAGAAGAACGGGTCAAGGGACTCAGGTGATATAAGAACTTGAAAAATGGACTCCAGATGACGAAAATGCCAAGGTACGACCCCTGATAATGTTTTTTTTGACAAGTTTAGAGACGAACGGTGTATTTTACTCATGTATAAAATGCAAACAGCAGCATGACCCGCAACTTTAATTCACCACCAATGAAATAAATGGAGCAGACCCACAACATAGAACATCCTAAAATTGCAGACAGCATGCTATTGTTAATTTGAACTGCAGAACCAAACACAATGTATGACACATTGACAGAATCGAACTGCAGTACCAAACAAACGCCCTGTATGAGAGAACCGAACACCCTGCCACAACAATTGATTAAACTGCACCACCAAAACACCCAACATCCAAGTTACTGTTGAAGACGAAATTACAACTTCATCATGATTAATTTTATTAAGAGACAGTCAACTATAACTAACTGAGAAATGATTGTTATACCTAAAAGTTATGATTAATTTTATGCCTAAATATATGTGGCAATAATTTATTGGTTATAGCAACCGGACTCACTTCTTCACAATCCAATGAAATAATGACACATAAGTTAGGCACAAAATTAGTCATGTCTTTTAGGTCTCTCAATCTTTTTCTTAACTACTACCTCCGTCTCATATTAAGTGTCCACTTTTATGATGCACAAAGTTTTAAGAGATTTCACTAACTAAACTCTCCACCAATCAAATATTACTTTTACGCACTAAACTCTCATCTTATTGGTTGAAAGATACAAGTGTGACATTTAATTTGAGACATCTAAATATTCTATTATGAATACTTAATATGGGACGGAGGGAGTGTAAATTGATCGATAATATGATTCTTAATATTTTTTTATTATAAAGTGGCCATAATTCCATAAGATTATTGTTACTTATAGTTTCCTTTTATAAGCTTGATCGACCGGCACGCAAAGAAGAGAAATTAAAAATTGAGAAATGTTGAATACTTCTAAGTTCTAACTGATGTTCATACCCATCTTTTTGGCTCTAGGGTTACAGTAACTGAATGAGATGGTAAAAGTAAATGATGAGTAACACATATCAAAGTTTATATACTAAGAGTGCAAGTATAATTAAGAGAATACGTACTGTAGAAATATATAGCATTCCTCTTACAATTAACGGTTATCATGCGAGTTTGAGCTCGATAACTACATAAGCCTGTTACTTTGTTGGTAGGACATTAACACATCGTCGCATTGTGCAATTTGTCTTGTACACATACTAATAAGTGGTTGTTAAAACAACACATAATGGCAAGAGGGATTTTGACAAGCCTACATTTTTAGCGTTGTCGATCACTTCAACGAAATCTACACTGTTTTATAATTAACATACTACGTGATACAAAAAAGACTTGGTAACATATCATATGTACACGTCTAGACGAGTTCAACGATCAATCACTACATCGTGTCTGTAAGACTATAGCAATGTGGATATCGCAAAAAGGAAGTTGATCGAGTTTATCGGTAGCTTTTATAAACCATGATAGTCAAATTCAAACCCGTCTTGTAATTCACCATCGTCGATAAAATCTATATTCATCAAGTAGCTACGTGAGCTAGTTGATGCACTTGAATACTCTTCATGGTCAAACCCCATAAATGATGCACCAAAATCACCCCTCAATACCTCATTCCACCCTAAAGGAGGGGCTGAATGGCCTTCATTAGCTGATGAAACATTGTCAGACACATCAGTACTTTGAGCCTTGGAGTCAACTTCTTGTTTTACAAAGGGGTTGATGGGGATATTGGTAATAGTTGAGGGGCTAGCTGAAAAATACTGATGGTTTTTGGAATCTTTAAAATCAAGAACAGCCCGATGTTTTGAGAAAGGATTTGGACTAGGGCAAGTATGATGCCCAAAATATGTTATGTGAAACATGTCTGATCCATCGTCCAGTTTTTGAACTTGTCTTTGTGCTTTGCATCCGTGAGCAGGTTTGTAGGTACATCTAAAGTAGCACCTACAAGATCATAAAGAAATCAGATATTTAGTACTGCTAAATAAAAAAAAGTGTAATTCAAAACAAAGCAAATATTTAGTACTATGTTGTTAAAAATTAACTATAATTTCATATGATTAGAGCTAAAAAACAAGTACTAAACTACTATTCAAGAGATTAATAATTGAGTAGGACCTTGGGTACTTAGAGTTAAGAATCTCCTTTTGTCCATATTTCCTCCATGCATATCCATCTACAATTGTCCCACTGACTTCGACCCTCGAATCTTCGGTCTTCCTACAAAAGTTCAATTAAAAAAAAAACATAATATGTTAACATCTTGTACCACGTGATTTAACATCAGTGTACACTAAACAATATCAAGCTTTTACATTCAATAATTCACGCACTTAAAGCATAGAATAATTCTACATCCACTAAAAGTTTACAAAAAACCATCCACTCGTTGACGTGGCAGAGTGGTGATTGGTTAGTTTTCTGTGGGCGCACTTAAAGCATAGAATAATTCTACATCCACCAAAAGTTTACAAAAAACCATCCACTCGCTGACGTGGCAGAGTGGTGATTGGTTAGTTTTCTGTGGGCCACAGAAAACTAACCAATCACCACTCTGCCACGTCAACGAGTGGATGATTTTTTGTAAACTTTTAGTGGGTGTAGCACTCCTCTAAAGCATATACTTTATCACATAATGATTTACACATGTTTCGACCGACACTTTTAACTCACAAACTTTTGTTGATGAGTCACACTCATATACAGTAATACAGCTAGACAACAGGTCATTATCTATATAAACATTCGCTATACAGGACGACGCCGTCCCCAAAAAGAAAGAAAAAAGATCCACAACTCTTTCCCGGATTATATGATCGAAAACTATCATTAACTTGTAGCTATTTACATTTTAATGGCTCTGTACGAAATTATATAATTAGGCTTTTCGATAAGCAATGTTATATATAAAATGTCACCATTTATAAGATATAATGCAATTATTTATCAAAACGTTCTAACATATTACCCATTTAAAATATTTTACCATCTAAATACTCTTTTATTTGTTAAAAATATGTCGACACATGAATATAATTATTAACGTGACAAATTTCAAGGCCTCTTAAAATTTTGAGGCCCTGAGCAGTCGCTCACCTTGCACACCCTCAAAGCCGGCCCTGACATTTTCTTTATATAACAAACATTATTTATCAAATTTATAACAAATACCTAGCTATTTCTTAATCAAAAAATCTACCAACGAAAAGGTCTATAAATTGCGAACAAAATAAGCCTATTATTGTAATATGTTTTATTTACGCACGATTTTATAAAAAATATATAATTTAATATATATTTTTTGCCCTAAAACTACCTAACAATTTACAAAAACTACATTTGACTTTATTTATTAAAAAAAATAAAAAAATGCAACGATCCCTCATACCATGTGACGAGTTACGAAAATTATACACTATTAGCTATTTATAGTTTTTTTATATAACAAACTTTAATTATCAAATATTTAGCGACTTTCTTATATAAAAAGTATGACAATGAAAAAGTCTTTAAATTGCAAAAATATTGCAATACTTTTGACTAACGTATTACTACGTATTATCTTATAAAAAATCTGAAGTTTAATATATATTATTTGCAAAAATAAATTTTAATTCAAAACACATCCTTAAATTATTTAGCAATTTATGAAAATTGCCTTTAACTTTATTTCCTTACATCTGTATATTATATATATATTTACCATAATCTGTTATTTTTTTAGTTTTTATATAACAAACTTTATTTATCAAGTATTTAATAAATATATATCACTTTTCTTATTAAAAATATATCAATAAAACGTTTTTAAATAGTGATTAAAATTTTAAAATCAGCTTCTTATTTATTTTTTTATAAAAGACTTGTAATAAAAAGAAACCAACATTGCAATACTTTTGATTTATGTACTATTTTATAAAGAAATTGCTTATTTTTTTTTCAGTAATAGATCATTTTGAGTACAAATGTTTGAATGATATAATAAATAATATGAATTGTATTATACAATTAGTTATATAAAACGGGTAAAATTAAATTATACAGACATATGCAATATTTTTTATGCAAAAAAACAAAGTACTAAAAAACGATTTAACTGATCAAACAAAAGCACGGGCATTCAACACAATGTATATTATTACTACACGTTTAGTAAAAATTTGTATATACCTTCTCTTGTAACAACCTCTACGTTCCTTGACACCCGGTGCCGGTTTCTTCCCGGAGTTAACTTCCGGTACCGGGTCAGCGGGAGAACTAGCCTGAACACCACAAATGTCACCAGAATCACAAGAACCCAACATTGAAAGACCACCAGAGAAAGATCCTAATATATCAACCAAAAGATCATCAACTCGACCCAACTCGTTACCATTAACTCGTTTCTTGCGGATCAAGTTCTGCAAAGTCTCTGCAGAACTTTTTCCTTTAACTAGAGTTTCAATTAATTTTTCGCTGTTTTTTTCCATTTCAGATATAGCTATATTTTTTAGATGTGTTATCTATGGATATATAGAGTGTATAGTACTGTAAAGTGAAGTTGAAGTTATATAGCTATATATATATATATATATATATATATATATATATATATATATGGAAAAATGTTTGAGAGTGAGAAAGTGAGGTGGTGGGAAGCAAGTAAACCATTTCCAGGAAATTTCCCGAAGAAAACTAAGAAAATCTAGAACAAAAACGTTACATGACGTCAGAGTCATGGACATTTATGACGTCATTTATATATATATATTTTTTGTCTTCAATTATTGCTAAAATCCAAGTAAGTGGGGTGTCGTACGGATGGATATAAAGCAAAAGATCCGACCCATGTTGTTGGATTTGCTTGGGTCCAAAGTTTTGTAGTGGCATTTTTGGAAATATTGACGAATGTTTGTGTCTAAAATTATAAGGTTTGCGTTTTTTTAGTAGCTTGAATTATTGGTGAGTGGATTTATGTAACATGCATTGAAGTTTCATTCACTCTTTTTCCTTTATGGTTTTGTCGTATTAACATCATCGCTTACGTACGTATCATTATACTTGAAAGAAAAAAGTTATGATTCGTAAGTATATACACCAATCACTTAAAATTGGTTTCTAGACCATAAATTACACATCACCTCTTCACTGATAGCTCGTTGGCTCCGAACCATGAGGCTCGGTTGTGACTTGGTGGGGTTTAGCGATGTCCTTAGATATGTGGATTTCTTAATCAAGTGGTTTGATATGGTGGATCTAAGCACCTCAACAAGAAACTGTTATGATGTGGTAGCGCAAACTACAGTTCAACTGTTCAAGTTCTCTTTAGAAATTTAAGAATTGTGTCATTTTCGACTCAATACTCTCACTTGAAAACACTCTCTTGGATTGTAAATAATACGTAATAGATCTTCAATGCTATCGATCCAAAATTTTCTTGTAATATCATATTGTATTTCTTTTTCTCTCTAGTTCTTGATATATAGTTTAATGAAGATGTTGTTAAAATTAAAAAGACCATGCAACATCTAAAAGCTATCGATCTTAACTATTTCTCTATATACGTTGTCATGAAAAGATTTCCGATTTATTTCTTTTTTGAGCACAAAAAGAAATAGAATAAATAGAGTTGATTTATTTTTCTTATCAATAAAATGCAGTATACCAAGGAACAGATCCTGGTTATTGGACCAAAAGACAAATTTTAATGATAAAAAACATGGAGGGACAATTTATGTAACATTTTGAAACTATCATTTACCCACCCTCGATCAAAATTTCACTATTAAAACATCAATTTATCTCTCTAACCCCTCACTCCACACATAACAAACTCATCTCACACACTCTCTAAAAAAGATCAAAAACTTCTACAAGACATCAAAATCAACTAAAAGAGACAAAACTGGAACAATCGACGAGTGCACAATCAGATCCAGGAAAAAAAATCGGTTCAAAATGAACCTAATGAGTCTCGGAATAATGGTACAGTACTTCAAACAGCTTATTTAACTGTTATTTTGTGCTTATTTATGATTTTATGCTCATTTATGAATATTATTGCTATTTATGAAGATTTATGTGTTTATGCTGATTTGTACTTATTTTTATGAATTTTATTTGAGTTTTTGAATATATTTATGAATATTTATGTATTTATTGAAGGATTTTTGTGATAGAGTGATGAATATTATTTACTTTGATGCATATCAAGTGTTTGATGAAATGCAAAGTTGATTAGAAATATCACAATTTATATTACATTTGTGTAACTTGTGTAAAATTTGAGATATTGTAAACTGCTCTTATATTAAGTTGTCATAGATCACATGTTAGAATATTTGGAGCCATTTGATCATTTTCAATCAAGGTGAGTAGTTTACCTATAAGGATTTAGTTTGTTAAGAAATTATTATTAATATTTTGTGTCATATTAGAGGTTATGTTTAATTGAAAATAAGAGATATCATGATGTTTCTATTAGATTTATTGTGGATTTGTCTATTTAATGGATATATATTATGCATATTTCAATAGGTTTTAAAGCGGGATTTGAAAATATCTATGGTTGAATCAGCAAACAGAAGAAGCTATGGTTAAACAAAGCACAACATCTTCATAAACAAACAGAATAAGCTATGGTTAAACTACATCTTCATAAACAAACTGAAGAAGCTCAAGCACCTGTTATATCACCTGCGATGTCACCTGAATAAGCCGACACATCTGTGATGTCACCTGTGATATCAAAGTCTCCTCCAAAAAGTTGAACATCATGAGAATGAGATAACTTCATATTAGCAATAAAAGTGTGGTAGTTAGTAGTTATTGAGGGATTGTTCTAATAATGTGATTAATGTTGTGATAATATGACAAATCACAAAAGATATTAAGCTTGTAACATGCTTATGTTAGATTTGTAATGCATTTATTTTCTTAATTGATACAGTGTGCATGTTTCAATAAGTTTAACACCGTTCTCGACACAAAGTATGTATTTATTAGGTCCCGAGCCACATTGCATGGTACCCTAGTTTGTACTACTTTTGGGAATGGCTAAGTGGCTTGTATGATCATTTGTATGTAAACTAACAGTATCACATGTGATATTACTCTTAGCTTACTAAAACATTTTTTTTACATTATACTGTTTCATATCACAAAAGATATAATACTGTCAATTGTATATACAAAATATGTATAAAAACAAGAAACAAAACTAATAAATTAAAAAAGTTGACGTATTCAAAAAATCCAAGAAAGTGTTGCATCAAATTTAACATAATATCACAAGTGATATAAACATCAAAATCAAACCCAAGTGTTGCATCATTTTTAACATAATATCATAAGTGATACTAGATACAAGAACTGTATAAATCAAAAAAATCCTCATAAAAAATTATTCCAAAATATTGAGCATACGGTTTATATATATATATATATATATATATATATATATATATATATATATATATATATATATATATATATATATATACAGGGAGGTGATTTGCACACTCTAAAAAATGATTGACACACTCAAAATATGACCGTGTTGACATTTATATCCTTACAAGATAAGAATAAGTCTAAACAATACGAGGGTATAAATGTCAACACACTCAAAATTTGAGTGTGCCAATCATTTTTAAGAATTTGCAAATCACTTCCTATATATATATATATATATATATATATATATATATATATATATATATATATATATATATACTAGTTTTCGAAGCCCGCCCGATGGGCGGGCATGACTTGTAATTTTACGTTTTAATTTAATCATGTACTAATACCAGTAATTTTTTATAGTTATTTGTTACGTATTGACTCGATGTGTGGACATGAATTGTATTTTGAATCGTAGTATTGATTTTTAAAAATATTTTAATTCTAAGAATCGTGTGAATGACATTCATTGTAGAAGTTTGATATTAAAAGTATGCCAATTTGTTTCACTGGTGTGGGTGGTCCGTTAAATAGAAACATAAGAAAATTGAAGTTATTTTTTTAACATTTTGATAGTATATATTTCAATGTTTATACAAATAATTATATTATTAGGTTAATCATCGTATCTTATTTGTTCTAAAATTATTTGTACAGTGAATTGTTTATTCCGCCGTTGAGAATAGACCTATGTGTTCATCATGGTGGAAGAATTGTAACAACAAATGTTTTGTACGATTATTGGTGAGGAGAGGAACACATGATATGCAATGTGAAAAGAATGATTGGAAAAGTGGTCACGTGGAAAGAAAGCGTCGTCGGATGCAAATTAGAATACACGATTCGGACAAAGTTTTTTTTGAATGATGAATGTAACTGTATTTTTTTATTTCATTACAGAAGAAACATAAAGCGTTAGACAGAGCCTTAAAACATCTGATAACACCTACACGAAACTCCTCTGATGCTTGGGACGAAGATAGCAATGCTGTGGTAGTGAGCTTTTTCAAGAGTATCTGGATATATTAATTAAAAGAGTCTCATTTGTCATTTCAATAATATATGTAATAATAATAAAATGAAGGAACGAAGGGGTGTCGTTGAAATAGTACCTGGTCGAGGGACGGTACATGACACTTGATCAGAAAATGTTCCAAACAACAAAGCACGCCTTCAGCATCACTTATTTCAAGAGGAGGGTTATTCCTACATTCGGCTGCCAGCTTCCAACAAAAGCACCAATGGAAACAAAGTATAGCTGAAAAGACAAGGAGCATATATATAAATAATAAAACTTTGAAACTAACTTTCCAAACGAATATCACTCAGCTGCTCTTGATCATGCATGCATCCAGTTCCTGAGTCAACTATTTAATCTTGTCTATCCACACACAAAAATTATGCTTAAACAGTAATTCTATAATCTTAACTCTGTCATAACAATCCAGATGAGTTGAAAAGGTACCTCGAAATCATTGCATTGACCAGCACCGGGAACTTATAAAAGGAATTAATCAAGGGTCCAATCCTGATCAACCTATGACCCGCAACATTATCTTCATCTTCTGAATCCATACTATTTCTCGATAATGATCAATTGACTCCATTGAAATATCATCTTGTAACACCCATATGCTTGAGTCAATTGACTCCATTGAACTGTTGTATCTTTCACTCATTATAAATCTTTTTAGTGAGGATAGATCAAGTGTTGTGAGTACATTTTTGTATGTCAATTAAGAATATTTGAGTTTATATAGGGGACTTTTGTTTCTGACAATGCCGATAATTTTGAATAATTATGCTAAATGCGTCTCTTACAAATAAAGAGATCCATGATCAACCCATTTAAATCCAAACGGGTTGAAATTGCCACCTGTTAGTCCAATTAACAAAGAAATGCTTAAAAATGGTTTAGCACTTGACAAAGTTATATGTACTCACTTCATTTATGTGTTTCGACTCTTTTACTTGTGGAACATTTATTATGACTTGATTTTGATCTTCAATTTCCAAGCTTGAGATTACAATGTAGTTATAAGCTCATGCCTACCAGCATCAGCAAGGTGGCATTAGCACGTTGCATCACGAAGCATCAGTGATATAATTAACATTAAAAAGAGCTTGCATTGGGTTGCTGATGACCTGGGTTCATGATCACATTGGGTTGCTCATCATATTGGGTTGGTGATGACATTGAGTTACTGATGACGTACCACTACATATACCATGACTTATAATTATAATTTTTATGGTGTTAGTTAACGGAAATTCATTTTTAAGGACGGGGAGCTTAATTATTATTTTTCAGGAAATATTTTTTAAGGAAGGCGAGCTTGATGTACACTTTAATTGTTAATGGAGTTAACATTTTTATTTAGAAGACATAATTTTTTTGGCTTTTAAGTATGAATTTAATTTTTTTTGTAATTATTCTTTTTATGGCGTTAGTTAACGGAAATTCATTTTTAAGGTTAATGGGGTTAATATTTTTATTTAGAATACATAAATTTTTTGACTTTTTAACATGGATTAAAAAAAATTGTTTTTGTTTTTTTATTCTTAGAAGGTATTAGTAGTTTAAAAGTATATATATGTTTTTTTAGTAGATAGCATATGATTTTTACAGGCGGTCATCGATTGCTGAAGAAATATACACTTTTTTTTGTCTTCGTAAGTGATTGATAATTTGGTTGTTTATGGTTTGAAACAATCGGAGCTGTATTTGCCTACTTATACCGGTGTCAAAAAATCGTATCACCAGTTGTCATAAAACATCAACTGGTGGAAGCTTCGTAAATATGTTAGTTTTATAACTTAAAATATGTTGTAAAATATAGTACGGTATATTGGTTAATCAGAGACTTGATCTCACTACAAAGGAATAACGAAACCTATTGAAAAGTATAAAGTACAAAGAAATAACGAAAGCCATTGAAAAGGTATAAAGTACAAAGATAACGCATATTTCATTCATAGCATTAGGAGTTATAACTGGTAGCTGAAAGTTATAAAGTACAAAGGAGTAACGAAATAAATTTAAAAGCAAAACTGTCAGCGAAAACACGTGAATCGGCTGAGATACTGCTGCATCAAACATCAATAATAGATATATACAGTTGAAAAGAAAATGGAAATATATATAGAGAGTAAGTAATTAACGAACCTTGTGGAAAAGCACGTGTCCCGCTGTTCGTATCTAAACCTGATACATCTGATGGCGCCACTTCCTTTATGTCTACAATATTGAAAATCGTCAATGATACAACGTTAAATACTTTAAAAACTAATGTACATCGAAAGGAAATGAATAAAAACGGTCTTGAAAATATTATATCCAGACGTTAAGTTGTCCTATACATTGATCTATCTGCAAGGGACGGCGGATGATGTTTAGTATTGTCCAAGCTTATTAGTTTGAAACATTAAATAGCACGAAGAATAAAACTCCATTTGGTTCATGCATAAATCCAGTACATCTAAAAAGAATGGACAACATAAGAACATCAGATAATTTTTAGTTCTTGCAACTAATGGTCAAGTTCAATTTATCGGCAGATTCATGAAGCAACTTTTTTTTTTCCATATTTCAATAGAACTTTAGTAGAGTAAGTTTAAATAAGTGTGTATCTGTTTGGTATCTATTTCTTATTTGCGTTAAAGTTAGAAACTTTAACACAAATAACATATAAAAAACCAACTGATATTTAAGACAATGTATTTGCAGTTCATTGTGGCAAATGTAAGTCTTATAAAGGTTTTTGTTAATTAATTACTGGCTTACTTCTCTGTTGTTGAGAACAACTTTTTGGAAAGCTAGCATGTGCAGAAGAGGGTGATATCGGTCTTACATCCAATGTTCCAAGTTGTATCCCAAGAATCTTCGATTCAGTTCATCTAGTGTCTCTGGTATGAGCCACTTGGTTCACTTTCAGGTATGCCATTGTCGTATTGTAAAGTACCTGTATAGAATAAGTTGTTAAATATGAACATACATGATAGTTGTTGAAAGCGTAACAACGCGTTAAATAAGATGACCGTGATATAACATCATTGTTACCCAACATTTTTACACCTTTTTAAAAAAAATAATAGACTCACACAGTACACACAAAGTCCATGTTTGAGAAGCATAGCATTCGATGGCTCAATTTCCTTGATACCAACATCAGAACGTGGACTAATGATACCACATTTGTTCGAGCAAGAAGGAATCATATATCACCTGCCCAATTTCAAATTTCTAAAGCAAAATAAGTTTTAACTCCATTATATAGGAGACTCTTTGCTCCTATAGACCACACCTACAAAATATGAATACTTATTTGTAGCGATATAGCTACTTGATGAACTAAAAAATATGAATACTTACTTGTACACTGTTATACCTGTTATGCTTGGCTATGCACCCGTAATAAGAGGGACTGATTATGTGGTTCTTCAGAGATTGCTTCCTGAACCTGCAAATGGTGGTGGTCATGTGGTGGTAGCAGGAAGGAATATTAGGGTTGAAGATGGAGGGTGAGGTGGTGGAACAAAGCATATCAAGGTTATGATGCTAAACACGGCCACTGCAAGTGAAACCCCAAATGGTATAAGTAAATCAATATATCACTACTTATAAATGGACCTTGAGCAACTTTAAACTCTTTTCGACCCATCTGGCCCGTTCCCCTATTAACTATATAGCCGTTGTTTGAGATTGCTTATTTAACAACTTAATAGCATATTGATGAGTGTGTAAATACTCATCATTTTTACCAATTCTGAACTGCCAAAACATCCAAAAACACTCAATAATGAATCAAAATAGTGAAAATATCCCAGGAAAGTGTTTTACATGTTTTAAATGCAAAAATACCAAAAACAGATGAAAAACACATAAAGTTTGCATAATTGGCAGTTTCAGTCCCCCAACTTTCAAAAGTTGTCAAATCTAGTCCCTGGTCATTCTAAAAACTTGAAAAAGTCACCAAAGGCCCTTATAAATCAAAAAGTTACATAATCAGTCCTTTGGTGAAAAGTTTCACAAAATGTCAAGTTTAGTCCCTGAACTTTGAAAACTGTCAAAAATGGTCCCTCGGATATGAAAAACTTTGAGAAAAATAAATTTTGTCCTTGCACTAATCTCTTATGGCAGGTGTGATCCTTGGTGGAAAGTTTGGTGATATTTACACAATTGGTCCCTGAAGTTTGAAAGTTTGACGGTTTCAGTCCCTGGTGAAAAAAATAAATTGAAAAATCACAAAGGACCTTCTACTATTCATCATATGGCATTGTACACCCTTGGAAACAAATTTAGAAAATGCCATATCCACACCCTCAACTTTCCCACAATTGCAAAATAAGTCCTTGTGTTTAAATCTTAACCGGATCCAAAAAAATAAGCCAAAACCAAGTCCACTTAAATCACCTTTGGGCCCAAATACAAAACTAATCCACCCTAAGCCCAGTCCAACCCCACTTTGACCCGGGTCCAACTTTGACTTCGGTCAAAATAACACCAACACACCCTTCTCCCCCGTTTTTCCCTCTCAGCTTCCCCCACACCCTCTCAACCGCCCATCTCCTCCAATCACAAGCTAAAGCCCCCCACAATTAATGCTACCACCTCCCTATACCTACCCTTTCACACCACAATTAATGCTGCCCCCCCCCCCCCTTGCGTGTAACAGAACCTAATTGCAAATGATGCTTTTCCCGCCAAAATACGTGGCACTTGGAGAGTGGACCAAAACTTGAACAAAGTGGTGGGAAATGATGGCAATGCAGAGGGTAACCCTAATTGGAGGCTATAAATAAGAGAGTGCAAGAAGAAGAGAGTAGTTAGTTAATTTTAATTTTAGTTTATGTCGTGTAATTGCAATTTCCAATTCTAGGGTACACCCAAGCTCTTAAGCAGTGGTAACCTTCTTTTTTATTGTATTGTAACTTAATTTCAGTTATTAATTTCAAGCTTCTTTTATTATTTCATCGTATGCAATTTTAATTATATTTCAATATCTCATATTGTTCAATTGTTGTTTTAAGCCTTATGTATTGGACTCTTAGATACATATAAGCTCCTAAGTAGCTTATTGAAGCTATTAGTAATAACTTAAAACAGTTTAGAAATAAAAAATTCAAAATACCAAAAAAGGTCAAAGAAAGTCAAAGTCAAGTGTTCTTGGTGATCATAGCTGGAGCAGGGTATAAATTGGATGCCCCTGGTTTAGAATCCCATGGGGGATGATAGGGTTTGATTCTTGGTTCTTGGTTCATGGCATAAGCTGGAATGCACCTTGTAAGCTTGTTCTTTAATTTCTAGTATCCTACTGTAGCTTAGTTTATTTTTTCTTATCTGTGTGCTTTTGAATTTATTTGGTGTTAGTTAATCAATATCTAGCATAATATAGATAGCTTGTTAATCAGATTTCCTTATTGCTAAAAAATTGAAAATCTCATAGTTAAAACTCACTTGTGACAAATCTGAGTTTTCAGCTTGTGTTGTGTTTGATTATTGTTAATTTAATCTTTTATAGTTATAATCTAGTGTTAGGAATCAGTATTGTGACTTAAATTCATGTTTAGCTTTGAAAATCATAGACTGTCATAGTTATAGGGGTGTTTGGTTCATGTTAATTCACTATGCTGAGGGTGTTTGTTGTTGTTGTTTTTGCTTGTATCTGGTCACCTTAGGATAGTTTATGTCTAATAAAGCTTCAAAACCAAGTCTCTATAGGCAAAAGTCAAAAATAGCCATTAGATCCTCATAGCAGGCCACTGTTTGAGTTTTGTTATTCCAAATCCTAGATTTCAATAAAAAAAAAAATTAGATTAGATTGTTTGATTTAGTTTCCATTAGGTTTTATAAACATGTATTGATCACTTAGAAGCAGCAAAAGTTCATAAAAGTCAAAAGGGTGCAACATTTCAAAAGTCAAAACTTGCTCAGCTCAGTTTTTTACCAAACTCACAAGATTTGTTGTGAATTTTGTATTTACTTTTAAGAAGTGAAATTTGTTGTGGTGATACTCTACCAGCTCTAGTTTAAGTTCCCACCATTTTTATATTTTTAGGATTTTTGAGGTGGGCCCCACAATTGCTTGAACACACTTGCAGGGCAAGTGTGTGCTCTGTCTCACCCAGACACCCAGTCACCACCATCACTTTGGTGGTGTTTTGTGACCACCTCAGTGGACCCCAGACCCCATACTTAGGTTTTTACAACCCCCCTCCTACCAAGGAGCAGCCATTGACCATTTGTTTGACCCTCACCCTAGTGGACCCCACCTGCAATTGCTCACCAAGTTTGTCCCCAGTCTGTGTTAGTTTCCACTGTGCTAAAGTGCTTATTTCAATCTTTACAGCTTATTAGTGATCTAGTGTTTGTGTTTGTTGCTTATTTGTGATTATTAAACTTGCTGAGACCCTTTTTTACCATTGTGGACCCCACCTTAGGCCATTTGACCCAAATTGACCACACAGTCAACATAAGTCAACTGTGTAGCCAAGGGGGTGTCACAGCTTATTTATAAGCTAATTTTAAAAGTGTCTTTACAAAAGTTTGTCATTTTAAGGTATTAAGTAGTTCTAAAAAAGAAAATTCCAAACAAATCCAAGTTTAAGTAAGTGATAGTTTCTATTAAATTCTAGTTAATTTTAATTTTCATTTTTATATTTTAATTAAGTCACTAGTATTTTTATATTTTTATTAAATACCTTATATAGTAAAGTAATTTTGATAATTTTTTCAGATTTTTATTTTGTCATTTAGTGTTAATTTGATTTAATTGTAATTTTCTTTATTATTAATTAATATCAAGTATTAAATAGTTTAATTAGTTTTTATAAGGTTAAATCTAGTTTTTATAATTTTCCTAGTTCTAATATAGTATAATAAGTTTTTAGAAAATATATTTTGAAATTCTACTGTTCATTTTCTAATTTTCTTATTTTATTTGTTTAAAATAGACTTAAGTTAATTAAAAGGTAAATAATTAGTGGATTAATCTTAAAACTTAATTTTTAGAGTTTTTATAATTTTGTAGGATTCCTATGATGGTTAAGTAATTTTATAAATTTTATCTTAATTTTCTAAGTTAATTTAGTATTAATATAAATTAAAAGTAGTTTAATTAGTTTAATTAAGTTAAATAGTTTTTAATTAATAACAAAACCACAAAAAGACAAAAATATTATTTTTAATTTTTTATACTTTCTTCAAGTTCTAATTTAGGTTTAGAAAATATTTTTGTTAATTTTTAGTTTAATTTAAATCATTTGTCATTTTTAGTTTATTTAAATTAGATTTTAATTTAGATTTTAAATAGTTTAATTAATTAAATAATAGTTTAATATTATTTTAATCACTTTTATAATTTCTTTTTCATTTTTAATTTTAAGTTTTGAAAAGTGTCAAAAGCACCCCCTGTAGTTTGATAATTACCAAAAACCTACTTTTCCAGTCCGATACGTGATCTTAATTGTGAATTTGTGCATATATCTGGTATCTGATTATTGTGAATATTATATTTGTGAACCAATACCAAAATAACAGTAGCAAAATCAATTCCATATCATCTGGGCTACTGTCCTCAGTCCCACTCACTCATAAACGATTCCAAAAGCACCATTTCAATCTCGTCGGGACTTTAACGACCCGGGAAAACACTACACTATAACCGGAGTATTGATTCTAGGCTGTCTTTGACTTGTTGACCTTGGTCAATAATAATCTGACTGCTTCTGAACCAATCAAAATTTGGCGCCGCTGCTGGGGAGGTTGTTGCGTGTTTTATAAAATCGTTTTAAGTTTAGTGGTTTTCAAAACCCTCCCTGTAAAAAGTTTTTGTAAAAACTCAATCATATCAAAAAAAAACGTTCATTAACACTTCTCCTGAAGTGTTGAAAACACCAAAAAAATTAAAAACAATCAAAAACAAACTGTGAAGTTAAATTACTTCGTGTTCTTTAAGATTACAACCTGAAACAGTTGGTTTAAGGTAAGTTCTGACATTAAATTGCGAACTGAAGAGGGAACCTATTTACTTCCTCCCGCCAGCCTGCGAGTAATCTTAAAGGGACGATTTCGGTTAACGAATCAGTTCCAAAAATATTTCCCATGTTTTCTGCACACACACCCATAAGCCTAAAGCAGTTTTTCAAATTAATTAATAAACCCATAATAAGTTCCCAAACTTAAGATTAAAACTTGCCTTTATATCCCTGTGAGTGGTGTACCTTTTTCAAAGAAGCCATTCACTTGTGATTTCTGGTTTAAGTTCACTGTGGTTTTGCCTCGAACTTGTGTTGAAAAATTGTTTTTAGTGCATGCGCACTCGGTCTCAAGCAAAGAAGAAAAAACAGAAAGACGTACCCGAGCTACGTTCTAATACAGAAACCGAAATGGCCGCTGGGCCACCACCACCACTATTACCACCCCCTGACCCTCCTAGGGATGAGCCAGCTCCCGACCTCCGAACGATGGAGGAGTTGTGCCAACCTACCATGCAAGGGCGGGGTGGGCCTATTGCACCACTCACTATTGGGGCTGCGGACTTTGGCCTCAAGCATCACATGATCCAACAAGTCCAGAATTCGTGTCAATTTCACGGATTACCGGGTGACGATGCCAACAAGCATCTTGACAAATATCTTACGGTCACCCAAAGCATGAAACAGCATGGTGTCACCGATGATGCCCTTCGGCTGTACCTCTTCCCCTATTCTCTCACTCATCATGCCACTGCATGGTTTGACCGACTTCCAAAGAATTCTATTCGAACCTTTGATGAAATGGTAACCAAGTTTTTAGCAAAATATTTTCCACCATCCATGGTTACCAAGTTACGAAATGATATCAGCAACTTCCGGCAACGTCCCGATGAGTCTCTTTTTGAGGCTTGGGAGCGTTATAAGCTAGCCATTGATCGGTGCCCTAACCACAATATGTTGCAAGTTACCATCATAGATACCTTCTATAATGGTCTGACATTGAGGCACCGAGACATTCTCAATGCTGCTGCTGGTGGGACCTTTATGAAAAGGCGTCCCGAGGAGTGCTATGACTTAATCGAGAACATGACTGCCCATCATAACTTTTGGGATTCCTCTGCGGAGAGGGATGCGTCATGTAATTCAGTTACTCCCTCATCATCATCTCCTAAAATAATTGCTCTTACCAAAAAGATGGATGATATTTCTACGGCTGTGTTGAGAATGAACCAAACGATGCAACATCAGGTTCAAAATCAACATGTGAAAGCCGTGGCCCGAAGTTGTGAAACTTGTGGGGGCCCACATCTGTATTCCGAGTGTCCAGCTACTGCTGAATTTCCTCAAGAGAACGTTTATGCTGCTAACGGTTCCTACAACACGGGGGGTAATTCTTACCAACCGCAAGGGGACCGTAATCTCTTAAGCTATAGTTCCAACAACTTTCTCGGACCTCCCGGTTTTAACCAAAATCAAAACCGTAACGCGAATCAGAATTTTAACCAAGGTCAAAACTCAAATTTCCAAAACCCGAACCAAAATCAAGGCCAGTTTAATCAAAACAATTTTCAAAATGGCAATCAAAACCAAGGTTTTCAAGGAAATTTTCAAAGAAACCAGAATCAAGGGAATTACAATCAGGGTAATTTCAATCAGAGAAACAATTTTCAGGGTAACAACAATCAAAATCAAGGGAATTTTCAAAACAACCGTGTTCAAAATCCCCCTGTTCAAAATCAAAACGTTGTTCCACCCTCGTCTTCCTCCGATGCTGAAATTAAACAATTCATGAAAGCACAAGAGGAAACAAATCGGTTATTGATCAAGACGATCTCTGATCTTCAGAAGTCTTTAAATGATCGACCCTCGGGCTCGGGTACACTACCAAGCAACACGATCGCTAACCCGAGGGGCGATGTCAAAGCGATCACTACCCGAAGTGGGGTATCATACAATGGACCCTCGATTCCTTCTACCTCTTCTTCTCCTCCTAAGGTAGCGGAACGTGAACCTGAGGTTACTACGGACACGGTACTTCCTACTAATAACGGAGGTATCAACAACGTCCACCCTCAAGTTGTCCCGGTCTCGGCTCGTAAGCCGAAAGTTGTATTTGATCCTCCTATGAGTTCTGATGAAATTCCAAAGAATGATCCTAAGCCTTCAATTCCATATCCTTCACGTGTGAATGATCAAAAGAACCGTGAAAGAGCTAATCATCAGATGGAAAAATTTTATCAAATTTTCCAAGAATTGCATTTCGATATTAGCTTCGCGGACGCTCTTCTTCTCATGCCTAAGTTTGCTTCGACAATCAAAAATCTGATAAGCAACAAAGAAAAACTCTGTGAGATGGCAAAAACTTCTCTTAATGAGCATTGCTCAGCAGTGCTCTTGAAAAAGCTTCCCGAAAAGCTTGGAGATCCCGGGAAATTTCTCATTCCTTGTATTTTCCCGGGGATGGTTGAATGCTTTGCCTTGGCCGATCTTGGCGCAAGCATTAACCTGATGCCTTACACAGTCTGGAAAAGACTTTCTCTACCTACTCTCACTCCGACCTGCATGACACTCGAGCTTGCAGACCGTACTATATCCCGTCCTCTCGGCATTGCCGAAGATATCTTTGTGAAAGTAGGAAAGTTCCACTTTCCGGCAGATTTCGTGATTGTTGATTTCGATGCTGACCCACGAGTTCCTCTCATTCTCGGAAGGGGATTCTTAAGAACGGGTCGTGCTTTAATCGATGTATTCGAAGAAGAAATCACTCTACGTGTTGGTGGCGAAGCCATCACATTCAATCTTGATCAGACTTCAAGATATTCCTCCAACTATGACGCTGAAACGGTTAACCGAATTGATGTCATCGATGTTGCGTCTGAGGAGTATTCTCAAGAGGTCCTTGGTTTCTCATCCAGTGGCAGTCTTTCTACTGACCCTATCATTTCCGACTCTTCCCCTTCCCTCACTCCGTTTGAGGGAAGTGACTTCCTTTTGGAAGAGCTCGAGGCTTTTCTTGCTCAAGATAGCTCAATTCCCGATGGAGTTGATGAAAACTATCTTGACCCAGAGGGGGACATTCTTCTCCTTGAAAGATTGTTAAATGACGATCCTTCACCCTCTCCGTCCCCACAAATTCTTCATAAAGCGGAAGTCAAAAATGTTGAAATAACTGAAGACTTTCCCGAGGTTGAGCTCAAGGACTTGCCTCCTCATCTAGAATATGCATTTCTGGAGGGTGATAATAAATTACCCGTCATTATTGCCAAAGACTTAAAAGATGAGGAAAAGGCTGCACTCCTAAAGGTTCTTAAGTCAAACAAGCAAGCAATTGCTTGGAAACTCTCCGACATTAAGGGCATAAGCCCGAACTTTTGTACTCATAAAATATTAATGGAGGATGACTTTAAGCCAGCTGTGCAACATCAAAGAAGGGTAAATCCCAAAATCCACGAAGTTATCAAACAAGAAGTTCTTAAACTTCTTGATGCGGGATTGATTTACCCTATATCTGACAGTCCTTGGGTTAGCCCAATTCATTGTGTTCCCAAAAAGGGTGGCATTACCGTTGTCACCAACGAGGATAACGAGTTAATTCCAACTCGTTTGGTCACGGGTTGGCGTGTTTGTATTGACTATCGAAAGTTAAATGAAGCCACCCGTAAAGACCATTTTCCTCTCCCTTTTATGGACCAAATGCTCGAAAGACTTGCGGGGAATGAATACTACTGCTTCCTCGATGGCTTCTCGGGTTACTTCCAAATCCCCATTGATCCCCAGGATCAAGAGAAGACTACCTTCACATGCCCCTACGGAACTTTTGCTTACAGACGTATGCCTTTCGGCTTATGTAATGCACCAGGCACGTTCCAGAGGTGCATGATGTCTATTTTTTCCGACATGATCGGGAAAACTATGGAGGTATTCATGGATGACTTTTCGGTCATCGGGGATTCATTTCAGACTTGCCTCTCCCACTTGGAACAGATGCTTAAACGTTGCAAAGAAACGAATCTAAGTCTCAACTGGGAGAAGAGCCACTTTATGGTCAAGGAGGGCATTGTCCTCGGCCATAAGATTTCAAAAAACGGGATCGAGGTTGACAGAGCTAAAATCGATGTCATTGCCAAATTACCTCATCCCACCACCGTAAAAGGTGTTAGGAGCTTTTTGGGTCATGCCGGCTTCTACCGTAGGTTTATCCAAGATTTTTCTAAGATTGCCCGGCCTATGACCCATCTCCTCGAGAAGGATGCTCCTTTCATCTTCTCTCCTGAGTGCATCGAAGCTTTTGAAACATTAAAGAAAAAGCTTACCGAGGCACCAATTCTTGTTGCCCCCGATTGGGACCAACCTTTTGAGCTTATGTGCGATGCTAGTGATTTTGCCATAGGTGCGGTCTTGGGGCAACGAAAAGCAAAATACTTTCAGCCTATACACTACGCAAGCAAAACTATGACTGAGGCTCAAGGTCATTACACCACCACTGAAAAAGAACTCCTAGCTGTGGTGTATGCCTTCGAGAAATTCCGGTCATACCTAATCTTGACTAAATGCGTAGTGTACACAGATCACTCGGCTTTGAAATACCTATTTGCAAAACAAGATGCAAAGCCGAGGCTTCTTCGTTGGGTTCTCCTCCTTCAGGAATTTGATATCATTATCCGTGATAAAAAAAGGAGCCGAGAACCTTGCTGCTGATCATCTCTCACGATTAGAGAACCCTCATCAAGATGTGTCCGAGAAAAAGGAAATAAATGAAACATTTCCTCTCGAGACACTCAATGCGGTTGCTTTTCGTGGTGACTCTACTACCCCATGGTTTGCCGACTTTGCAAATTACCATGCGGGTAACTTCATAGTGAAGGGGTTAACGTCCCAACAAAAGAAAAAATTCTTCAAAGACGTCAAACATTACTTCTGGGACGACCCCTTCCTCTTCAAAATCTGTGCCGATCAAGTCATCAGACGATGTGTATACGGACAGGAAGCCACTGATATTCTCAAGGCTTGCCATGCTGGACCCACCGGGGGCCACCATAGTCCTAACTACACCGCCAAAAAGGTGTTTGATTCCGGTTTCTATTGGCCCACAATCTACAAGGATGCCCACGAATTAGTCAAAGCCTGTGATGCTTGTCAGCGTCACGGGAATATTTCACAAAAGAACGAAATGCCACAAAATGCTATTCAAGTTTGTGAAATCTTTGACGTCTGGGGCATTGACTTTATGGGGCCATTCCCATCTTCTCGTGGAAACAAATACATACTCGTGGCTGTTGACTACTTGTCAAAATGGGTTGAGGCTAAGGCCTTACCCACTAACGATGCCCGAGTAGTTGTGAAATTCTTGAAATCCCTCTTTGCTCGTTTTGGAACCCCACGTGCCATCATTAGTGATCGCGGTACTCACTTTTGCAATGATCAATTTGCAAAAGTCATGCTTAAGTACGGTGTTACTCATCGTCTTTCTACCGCATATCACCCCCAAACAAGTGGGCAAGTGGAGGTTTCCAACCGTGGTATTAAACGGATTCTTGAGAGGACAGTAGGTGAAAACCGTGCCTCCTGGTCGGATAAACTAGATGATGCACTCTGGGCCTTCCGTACAGCTTACAAAACACCCATCGGGTGCACTCCATACAAGCTTGTATACGGGAAGGCGTGTCATTTACCGATCGAGCTCGAGCACAAAGCCTACTGGGCCTTGAAACATGCTAACTACGACCTTCATAAAGCGGGTGATCACCGTAAGGTTCAAATCAATGAATTAAATGAACTTCGTGATCAAGCCTACGAGAACTCTTTGATCTACAAAGAAAAGACAAAGAAGATTCACGACTCTAAGATTAAGAACCGCGTTTTCAACGTCGGTGACAGAGTCCTTCTTTTCAACTCAAGATTAAAGATCTTCTCGGGGAAATTAAAAACCCGATGGACTGGACCATTCACTATTGCTAAAGTATACCCATACGGGACTGTTGAGTTATCTCAACCCGAAGGTCCCAACTTCAAAGTGAATGGTCATAGATTGAAACATTATTTTGGAGAGGACACACCACCCGTGGTTGTCCCGGATCTCCAAACTTTCCCCATGGACCAATGAATTCGGGGATCGAGTCAAGCTAGTGACTCGGTGAACAAAAATTAGCAGCATATATGGGTTTTCACCCGTATTTCTGACTTCTTTCTACTTTCTACCACCCTAGTGTGGGGGAGTGGCCATCCCCCACCGTTTCAAAAAGTAAATATGTTTCAAAATTCAATAGTCATGTTTTGTATGTATATTATATCAACTCCCGGGCTGTCAGGACAAATTTATTACAGTCAATCATTCACAAGTGATTAGCTAGCGTGGTAAACCTGACACAAGCCTGGTAGGTGTATGTATATTATAAACTTTATCATTCAACTCTCGGGCTGTCAGGACAAATTTATTACAGTTAATCATTCACAAGTGATTAGCTAGCGTGGTAAACCTGACACAAGCCTGGTAGGTGTATGTATATTATAAACTTTATCATTCAACTCTCGGGCTGTCAGGGCAAATTTATTACAGTTAATCATTCACAAGTGATTAGCTAGCGTGGTAAACCTGACACAAGCCTGGGAGGTAGTGATTCAAAAAAAAAAAAAAAAAAAAAAAAAAAAAAAAAAAAAAAAAAAAAAAAATTGTATGTACAGATAAAATAAAGTGAAAAATAAAAATTTTCCACAGTTAGCATCGAATATTAGCTTTTCCCGTTCAGAGGTTCGGTATAATAGCCGGGACTTTGAATATTGAGGACAATATTCAGTTCTAGTGTGGGGGGGGGGGGAAATTCTTACGAATTTTATCACAAAACTTTCCAAGTACCCCCATTTTAGGCCAAAATTTTTCACTTTATTCCAAAATTTTTGTGGTTATCAGTCCGCCAAAGTCTAAATGACAAAGGGATTGGCTAGTCCAGGAGCAAACGGCTCTTGGTAAAGACATCTCAAACCCGTTGATGGCTGGCAGTTTGCCAAAAATTGCATGGTTCCTCAGCTCCCCCGCATCCTCATAAGCAAATGAGTTGGCTAGCCCACAAGATTATGGCTTGTGGTAAAGGCAGTAGAAAAACCATAATTGGTATTCAGCTCACCAAGATGTTGACTTAGTCCATCAAGATGCTGGCTAGTCCAGAAGCAAACGGCTTTTGGTAAAGACAAATCAAATCCGTTGACAGCTGGTGGTTTGCTCAAAATCACACGGTTATCAGGTGTGCCACAGTTCTTACACCTGGCTACTCCAGAAGTGACGGCTTTTGGTAAAGAGTTTCAAATCCATTAAGTTTTTCTCAAAAGATTGCTAGGGACTAGCAATGTTTTAGTGTGGGGGATTGATGAGTGTGTAAATACTCATCATTTTTACCAATTCTGAACTGCCAAAACATCCAAAAACACTCAATAATGAATCAAAATAGTGAAAATATCCCAGGAAAGTGTTTTACATGTTTTAAATGCAAAAATACCAAAAACAGATGAAAAACACATAAAGTTTGCATAATTGGCAGTTTCAGTCCCCCAACTTTCAAAAGTTGTCAAATCTAGTCCCTGGTCATTCTAAAAACTTGAAAAAGTCACCAAAGGCCCTTATAAATCAAAAAGTTACATAATCAGTCCTTTGGTGAAAAGTTTCACAAAATGTCAAGTTTAGTCCCTGAACTCTGAAAACTGTCAAAAATGGTCCCTGGGATATGAAAAACTTTGAGAAAAACAAATTTTGTCCTTGCACTAATCTCTTATGGCAGGTGTGATCCTTGGTGGAAAGTTTGGTGATATTTACACAATTGGTCCCTGAAGTTTGAAAGTTTGACGGTTTCAGTCCCTGGTGAAAAAAATAAATTGAAAAATCACAAAGGACCTTCTACTATTCATCATATAGCATTGTACACCCTTGGAAACAAATTTAGAAAATGCCATATCCACACCCTCAACTTTCCCACAATTGCAAAATAAGTCCTTGTGTTTAAATCTTAACCGGATCCAAAAAAATAAGCCAAAACCAAGTCCACTTAAATCACCTTTGGGCCCAAATACAAAACTAATCCACCCTAAGCCCAGTCCAACCCCACTTTGACCCGGGTCCAACTTTGACTTCGGTCAAAATAACACCAACACACCCTTCTCCCCCGTTTTTCCCTCTCAGCTTCCCCCACACCCTCTCAACCGCCCATCTCCTCCAATCACAAGCTAAAGCCCCCCACAATTAATGCTACCACCTCCCTATACCTACCCTTTCACACCACAATTAATGCTGCCCCCCCCCCCCCTTGCGTGTAACAGAACCTAATTGCAAATGATGCTTTTCCCGCCAAAATACGTGGCACTTGGAGAGTGGACCAAAACTTGAACAAAGTGGTGGGAAATGATGGCAATGCAGAGGGTAACCCTAATTGGAGGCTATAAATAAGAGAGTGCAAGAAGAAGAGAGTAGTTAGTTAATTTTAATTTTAGTTTATGTCGTGTAATTGCAATTTCCAATTCTAGGGTACACCCAAGCTCTTAAGCAGTGGTAACCTTCTTTTTTATTGTATTGTAACTTAATTTCAGTTATTAATTTCAAGCTTCTTTTATTATTTCATCGTATGCAATTTTAATTATATTTCAATATCTCATATTGTTCAATTGTTGTTTTAAGCCTTATGTATTGGACTCTTAGATACATATAAGCTCCTAAGTAGCTTATTGAAGCTATTAGTAATAACTTAAAACAGTTTAGAAATAAAAAATTCAAAATACCAAAAAAGGTCAAAGAAAGTCAAAGTCAAGTGTTCTTGGTGATCATAGCTGGAGCAGGGTATAAATTGGATGCCCCTGGTTTAGAATCCCATGGGGGATGATAGGGTTTGATTCTTGGTTCTTGGTTCATGGCATAAGCTAGAATGCACCTTGTAAGCTTGTTCTTTAATTTCTAGTATCCTACTGTAGCTTAGTTTATTTTTTCTTATCTGTGTGCTTTTGAGTTTATTTGGTGTTAGTTAATCAATATCTAGCATAATATAGATAGCTTGTTAATCAGATTTCCTTATTGCTAAAAAATTGAAAATCTCACAGTTAAAACTCACTTGTGACAAATCTGAGTTTCCAGCTTGTGTTGTGTTTGATTATTGTTAATTTAATCTTTTATAGTTATAATCTAGTGTTAGGAATCAGTATTGTGACTTAAATTCATGTTTAGCTTTGAAAATCATAGACTGTCATAGTTATAGGGGTGTTTGGTTCATGTTAATTCACTATGCTGAGGGTGTTTGTTGTTGTTGTTTTTGCTTGTATCTGGTCACCTTAGGATAGTTTATGTCTAATAAAGCTTCAAAACCAAGTCTCTATAGGCAAAAGTCAAAAATAGCCATTAGATCCTCATAGCAGGCCACTGTTTGAGTTTTGTTATTCCAAATCCTAGATTTCAATAAAAAAAAAAAAAAATTAGATTAGATTGTTTGATTTAGTTTCCATTAGGTTTTATAAACATGTATTGATCACTTAGAAGCAGCAAAAGTTCATAAAAGTCAAAAGGGTGCAACATTTCAAAAGTCAAAACTTGCTCAGCTCAGTTTTTTACCAAACTCACAAGATTTGTTTTGAATTTTGTATTTACTTTTAAGAAGTGAAATTTGTTGTGGTGATACTCTACCAGCTCTACTTTAAGTTCCCACCATTTTTATATTTTTAGGATTTTTGAGGTGGGCCCCACAATTGCTTAAACACACTTGCAGGGCAAGTGTGTGCTCTGTCTCACCCAGACACCCAGTCACCACCATCACTTTGGTGGTGTTTTGTGACCACCTCAGTGGACCCCAGACCCCATACTTAGGTTTTTACAACCCCCCTCCTACCAAGGAGCAGCCATTGACCATTTGTTTGACCCTCACCCTAGTGGACCCCACCTGCAATTGCTCACCAAGTTTGTCCCCAGTCTGTGTTAGTTTCCATTGTGCTAAAGTGCTTATTTCAATCTTTACAGCTTATTAGTGATCTAGTGTTTGTGTTTGTTGCTTATTTGTGATTATTAAACTTGCTGAGACCCTTTTTTACCATTGTGGACCCCACCTTAGGCAATTTGACCCAAATTGACCACACAGTCAACATAAGTCAACTGTGTAGCCAAGGGGGTGTCACAGCTTATTTATAAGCTAATTTTAAAAGTGTCTTTACAAAAGTTTGTCATTTTAAGGTATTAAGTAGTTCTAAAAAAGAAAATTCCAAAAAAATCCAAGTTTAAGTAAGTAATAGTTTCTATTTAATTCTAGTTAATTTTAATTTTCATTTTTATATTTTAATTAAGTCACTAGTATTTTTATATTTTTATTAAATACCTTATATAGTAAAGTAATTTTGATAATTTTTTCAGATTTTTATTTTGTCATTTAGTGTTAATTTGATTTAATTGTAATTTTCTTTATTATTAATTAATATCAAGTATTAAATAGTTTAATTGGTTTTTATAAGGTTAAATCTAGTTTTTATAATTTTCCTAGTTCTAATATAGTATAATAAGTTTTTAGAAAATATATTTTGAAATTATACTGTTCATTTTCTAATTTTCTTATTTTATTTGTTTAAAATAGACTTAAGTTAATTAAAAGGTAAATAATTAGTGGATTAATCTTAAAACTTAATTTTTAGAGTTTTTATAATTTTGTAGGATTCCTGTGATGGTTAAGTAATTTTATAAATTTTATCTTAATTTTCTAAGTTAATTTAGTATTAATATAAATTAAAAGTAGTTTAATTAGTTTAATTAAGTTAAATAGTTTTTAATTAATAACAAAACCACAAAAAGACAAAAATATTATTTTTAATTTTTTATACTTTCTTCAAGTTCTAATTTAGGTTTAGAAAATATTTTTGTTAATTTTTAGTTTAATTTAAATCATTTGTCATTTTTAGTTTATTTAAATTAGATTTTAATTTAGATTTTAAATAGTTTAATTAATTAAATAATAGTTTAATATTATTTTAATCACTTTTATAATTTCTTTTTCATTTTTAATTTTAAGTTTTGAAAAGTGTCAAAAGCACCCCCTGTAGTTTGATAATTACCAAAAACCCACTTTTCCAGTCCGATACGTGATCTTAATTGTGAATTTGTGCATATATCTGGTATCTGATTATTGTGAATATTATATCTGTGAACCAATACCAAAATAACAGTAGCAAAATCAATTCCATATCATCTGGGCTACTGTCCTCAATCCCACTCACTCATAAACGATTCCAAAAGCACCATTTCAATCTCGTCGGGACTTTAACGACCCGGGAAAACACTACACTATAACCGGAGTATTGATTCTAGGCTGTCTTTGACTTGTTGACCTTGGTCAATAATAATCTGACTGCTTCTGAACCAATCACATATCTGTTAAGAAGCTTCTTATCTGTTTATAATTATAAACATGTAATGTGGTTGAGTCAAAAGTATGGACACACAATGGCCGGATCATAGCTCTTATTCATTTAAAATATTAATGTCTTGAAAGAAGATAATGATATTAGAATTGCTAAAACATCAGTATCTTTAGCTGTTACTCACACTGAAAGGCGGCTTCACCAAATGATGTTTGCAGATAGGATGTCAAACCTTGATCCAAAAGCCATTATTTTTTATTCTACTACATATATCTTCTACTATAACATTTAAAAGGATAGATCGTGAAACCATATTCTCACAATCAAAAAGCAAATGAAGAAAATTGATTCAGTTACCTAGTTTATTGCTATTTGACTTTATAATCTATCTCCAATTGGTAAAATGAGTACCAATATATATTTTGGATGAATTGGACACAGGTGGAATGGGTAATAAGGTAAAATATTATAAAAGGCTATTTATAATATTTTTGTAACAAAAAGTAGTAATAATTGGAAAAGTATATTCGTTCATAACGAAATTGATAAAATTTTAAAAGGTTTCGACTTTCGAGTAACAAATCAGAACCATCAGCTTGTTTGACCCATTTGAAAACCATTTCTAACCCGGTGTAAAATTATATGTTTTGACCCGCTCAATAACCCGTCCAAGTCACCCATTTAAAATGGGTCAAAAGTTCAAACGTCACTCAAAAAGTTTTTACATGCTTAAACTATAAATTACATGTAGACAATACGGGGAACATAGATTTATAGTTTATAGGTACAATTTTGTTCAAAATTCAAAATTCACAAAATTGAGAGAAAATCCTTTTAAATAGGTGGCTAAGATACTTACATCACCCTCTTTGACCCGTTCCTTCAAGAGTAGTAGATGACATTCACATTCATTCAAGTCTGATTATCTAGGAATGAAAGTAGTTCTATACTGAAATTGCTACAATCATAGCTACATAAGAAGGAAACATTAGAATAAACAAATCAATTCAGTCAATCATCATATTATTAGCTCTTCCTAAAGCATAATAGAATTCAAAAACTTCGCCTCACATCCTAAATCATTCCCAAATAACAGCTAATGTTCGCACACTTTATAGCCTCATAACTAAGCAATACACACCATTATCTATGCAAGACAATCATCTCAAGACCTTTTTTTGGTCTAATTTCATATAAAATCTTCAAATCTACAAAAAACAAAATTCTTGGCATCCATTGCAAATTCTCGTCAGATTTTTTATTCAAAGTATTTTTTTATTTTTTTTTTTATTTTTTTTTTTGTTATCCTATGTAACCAATATTATCTAGCTTATTTGTATACAGTCAACTTAACTAATCATCATCTGTATATTATAGTAACTTAATTAATCATCTTAATCGATAGATTACCAAAACACTCACCTAATATTTTATGGAAATCCATGGGGGCTTTTGGGATTAACTTGAAGCGAGAATAGCTATGGGTTGTTACAAAACGGGTCAATAAGAAGATGAGACATACCTGAATACACCACAAAGCTAGCACCAAGCTTTTGAAGAACCTTATTGGGAGACACGCTTGTTTCATGAAGAGGAATGTTGGAACACCATTGTACCCGCATTAAGAAAAAGTTGTTTTGACTCGAGACTCTTTTTATCTATTACCCAACCTTCTGCCATGACCTCTCATCTTGCCATATTTATGGAAAATGTACCAAGAGAAATACACCTTAAAGATCTGAGCATATAGCGATCAATCTTTAGCTATTGCAAATTCGCAAGTGGCTCATTCTTCACAAATTTGCCTTGCAAACCTGAAATACACATATATCAATATCATCACTATAAGAAACACACCAAGAATCAAGATTGATCGTCTAATTAAAAGGTTGAAATTGCCACCTCTAACATAAGGGGTCCATAGGGTAATCATTGAAAGGAGATTATACATACAATACAAAATCTTATGTACACCTATTGAAGATATGTTTAACTCAATATATAAAGTCTTACTCACCAAATCAAAAGATTTCAAGGGAAAGCTTTCCAGGTGGCGATGTATAACAGCATTCCCTTCACGATGAACCAGTGTTATATTCATCCACCGCTCAATGTCTAAACCACCATCCATAAGCTTATGTTCTCTCACGCATTCAATAACTTCATTAAACATCCATAACTCCGAACCAGGTGCTAAGGAGGCATCCAGTACCTAATAAACATAAACAAAAAACAATTTCAAAGCAAACTTACGAAAAGATAATAAACACAACACATCGTTATTTTCAAAGAATAAGAAATTAACTCAAAAATAGCATTGGCGAGAGTCATGCAAAAATAGCATTGACTGCTTTAATGACAAGAACTTATCAGTAAGATATTTGCACTACTTAAAATTGTAGTACAAAGCATTATCTGGTAAACATAACATGAATATAAGGGGTGTTTTGCTAGGCTCATTTGAGGTACTTATATGCTTATTGTATTATGAATAAACAATAAGCTTACCCAGACAATTTATTGAAAGTGTACTTAATAGCAAATAATAAACATGTTGTGCCATTTAAGAAGTTCTAGCAGATGCAATTGTAAATGGGCATGTTTGTAAAACATTTTAGCAAATAAATATAACCATCAACTCGTACATGTTTTATGTGATAACAAAACAATACAGATATGTTCTTGTAAAACATCCCTACTGAAGTGAAAGAAAAAAACACCATTGTTAACAAACCTGGTCAATTGCTTGATCCATATGAGTTTAGTTTTAGTTGGATCATTTGCTTGGCCTTCCTTTAAATAACTGGGGTTGAATCATTCTTTTTTGGGAGAGACGTTTCAAACTGTCTGTCCATGTTTCTGTTTCCTTCATCCCTGTCCTTTACAAACCATTGTATATAAAAGTTTATGAATTTGCGAGTTACCTAAAAGTGCCACCAGGTCTTTTAAGTATAAGCCTCTATGTGCGAAGCTCTGTTGTAGTTGAGATATATTGAAGATAGGAGCAAGACTTGTTTTATCCCACTTTTCTTTTAAATGCGCTCCATGTACGAAGAAAATTACAACCCTATCTGTAAAATTTCACATACATGCTGTAGTCATCACTAAAAACATGATTATATCACTTTTTCCCGATCAATGTAACTAAGGCCACATGCATGGGTACTGATATATTACGGGTTGATGTCATTTATATAGTCCAACGAATCAGCAAGTACTCGAATAATAGATTCTTCAATAAAAGATATGCAAATGAGAAGATAGCAAAATGAGGAACCTCTTTGTTCGTTCTGCAACTTCAAATCCACTGAAGACCAATTGGGACCTTATGAAACACCATTTATTATACTATGAATATGGATACAAATATGCAAAACCTGGGAAAATGAGTATGTACCGTCAATGAATGATTAAGGTTGTCACAGTCCCACAACCTGTATACTTTATTGGCTTCTTTCTAGCTAAATAATCATCTTCCAGAATGTCATTGTTAACATAAGAAACATTCTTTGTAATATTGCATTGACTTTGATATTATTAAGAGAAATCAAACAATATGAACAAACCTTAAGTGTCAAAGTATGACCACATATTTCACATCCATGTAGACGCAAAGAGACATCCCTACATAGGTTCAGAAGAATATGATGGAACTGAAATCAGAAAATCCTAATGTTAAATAATCGATTTTTCTTAATAACTCATTCAAGCAAAAAGTAAACCGATACATAAAATTCAGATATTCTTAGAATTATTACAATAAGAATTCACCATTATACACACATAACCATTCAAATAGCAAATGGACTACCATTTATTTACAATATTGTAATACCTTTGTACGCCCATAAGGATTCATTGCCTTAGATTCAAACTCCTCAACACATCGTATAAGTTCAACTGTACAACAAAGAACCAAATAGATTTATCAGAGATATCATAAAACGAATGCTCATTAGTGGTACTGAGATTATTTAAAGGTACTGAATGTTACTTTTCTGACAAATAAAAGAACTAAAAGATCCTTCAGTAACCAATGATTTTGAAGACCTTCCAAGTAAAACCGGTATCATATATCATGAATATTAAACTACCTAAAAATGTGTTATTCAACATTATTATAAGAATGAGTTAGAGGTTACATTCAGCTAATATATAATAGCTAGAAACACATAAACTGATATGCTTACTTCAATACTCTAATCAGTTAACCACTATATTGCTTAAGCGAAATCTTCCACTCGTACCTTCCTTCATTCAAACATTATTAGCACTATAAAACCTATTTAAATTAAAAATCAAAATTAGTTAAGTATGATGGGCATGTAGTAACATTCATGTAGGTATACGTTAACACTGGTTTATCATATCATGCATGTGAATTAAATGTTTTTAGCTTACTTCGTAAAAAATAGTCGATCTTTCTCCTCCATAGACGGCAGGACATTACTTATTTGCTTGGCGTGGGGTTTTTTTTTTTTTTTTTTTTTTTTTTTCTGTGTTGATTAATGAACATTGCTAGGGTTAGATGAAAAGATAATGGAGTTGGGATTATTAGTTGTAGCGTTTTGTGAAAAGAGAGCTTCTGAGTAATGGGTATTATAATATGAGATTAGGGTTTGTGATAAATTGTTTTAATATGTTCATTCAGTGGTTAAGAAATATGTTTTGCAAAGGTATGACACAACTTGTGACATGATCTAATAGTTGAGGCTCTACTTTCTGGATGACCAGTCCAAGGTTCGAACCTCATGGTCCTATTTTTTAAACTAATTATTCCGAATTTTAGCTTATAAAAATTGCTTACACGGATAGTATGTGATGACATGGCAGAAAGTGAATTACATGGCAATGACTGGGCAATGAGGTGGCAATACGGGTGTAACGCCTCCTGTTATATATAATATAGAGATAGAGATATATATATATCCTATTGGGAACTGAACTCACAAAGATATGTACATACTAGAACAATCATGTTTTACCATTCAAGACAAGACCGAATATGTAAAAGTAGATAATAACTAGGCAACGACTTCCACAAATATAACAACCAAAAGCATTTTACTAGGCACTAAAGATATCATAAATTGTTTTACCATGTCCAATAGGGTGAAAGGGACCTTGAACGGTTCAAAAACTTTTCCAACAGGTGTTGCAGCATCAATCTGAGAGAAAATTTAATCCAATGTTAAAAAGTATAAAATGCGTAAATGTGCATGATCACGAGCTTCACCAGGCATCTCAGAATACATATTTGCTGTGATCTCAACAAAGTTAATGCATTCATACACCACAAACAATTAATAGAACCTATCTTATCAAGCACTAAGTTTCACAAGAAAAACATTACCGATTGCATCTCCAGTTTCAAACCAGACAGCTGAACACCCTGAACTCCGGTTAGCTAATTTATTTCAATAATTCAAACTTCCATGCCCACCATTATAAGTATTGGCCAATGAGAACTACTACAACCAATGGTTGTATCTTGAGAAGCACATAAAACAACAAAATAATAATATCATCAACTTCAGATATCACTGGTAATACTACAGATATGATAGAGTGCAGATTCAAAACAGCAAACAAATTTAAAAATAGCATTCAAATGCAGTTAAAAACAAAAATTCAACTAACAACTTAATTAATAAGCAAAATTACAGGAGCAAATAACAAGATTACCAAATATTTTTCATTCACATATTTCATCAAACACTTGTGCAAATTGATTAGAAGGAATGTTTAAAAACTTGATCCACATAATTAACGACCGATTCAACAGCATTAACAACCGCAACAATATTAATTATATCAGCTTCTGAAACAAACGGTTCATTCAAATTAAAAGAAGACATGAAAAAGAATGATAATGATCGGAATGGTGATGGTGATGGTGATGATGATCGGAACGGTAATTGTGGATCGGGATAACTAATTTTTGAGGGAAGGAATGAGAGCAGAGGAAAACACACGAAGTGTGTGTAAAAAATGAAGCGAATGAAAAAAGAAGAAGAAAAAAGGCTTTATATAGTTGAGAAATTAAGGTTTAACCTATTAAATTTTAGATTTAATCCCCACCATTAGATTAAAATAAATGAATATTGGAGATTTGTCCCTCGGTAAGCACTAAAATAAGAGTAAGCAAATGAATTTTTACCAGAATAAATATACCAATGTTTTGACTTAACAACGAATAAACATCTTACAATTTCTAGATAGTTTACCTGTAACTTACATTGTTAAATTTAATAATATTAAAAGTTATCATGCATCATGAAAATTGAATAACACCATTATTGAACTTTTTAAATTTTACTTTTTATGTCCTCACATTACTAGCTAGAAAATACTGTAGCAAAAGTATAAATGAAGCTTAACTTTTTAGAAGATAAAAAGTAAATAATCGAGCTAAAACATGAAAATCAAGAAAACCAATGTAATCCGGCCACAATAATTGCCAATATAATTTTAAGTTGAATTTTCAAGTAGTTTCATTAAATTCGCGTTCGAATATATATACTATTTGACACTAAACTTTAAAAATGTATCAACTTATAATTATACTAATAGAACTATGAAAGTATTTTATCAAGTCAGTGGCAAGTATCTTTCTTTTTCACATTACATTTTATAATGGAATTGACCCGTTTTACAATACTCCTCTTTGACTAAAAATTTATTTAATCCGATGATGACTTAGTTTATAAAAATCACAATTAAAAAGTCTATAATTAATCTTATCATGATCACTGTCAAAGACAGTGACAAATTGTATTTTCTTTGTTTCTAACGTAAATTCTTGTTAATGATCGTTAAATTCCAGCTATGCATGTAATAATATCTGGACATGCAAATAAAAACAAGTGTTAAGATATATTTGTCAAAAGATAATTTGATTATTTTTCTAAGAGAAAACTAATATTGGCAATCCTCTATCTCACAATATACCACAGAATATCTCACAATATATTGAGGCCACGCTTTGATGCATTCTATGAACATGTTTTTTTTTTCTACCGTAAGAGAGATCATCAACTTAACCTTCATTTAACCCACATGGTAAGATTATGCTAATTGGCTATATTAAGCCATAAATCCAAGGGAGAACCAATAATCATGGTAGCAACTCTTGATCATAATTGGATCAGAAAAGGCTAAGCAAAACAAAAACCGAACCATGTCCTGTCCAACAAATGGTAGGCCAAGCATACTTAAACTTGATAGTCCCCGATTTAATCTAAGACTTCACTTATTTTACCTTTCAAAAATCTGTCAGTTCATGAACACCAATAATTGCATGTTGTTATCTATAATCTGAACAATCTAAAACCACGTTCTAGTCAATAACAAATATCACTTTCCTTTTCCATTGCTTTGGTTGTTGGTAGTTTGGTACTGCTTGTTCCCATTTTTATTTTACTACTTCAACTGTATACTTTTCTTTGACCGAATATATTATTCCAGAATGAATTAATGTTCTTAGAATTTGGACTAGTCCGTGACTTTATCATGATCACAATCATGGAGAAATTGTTTATACATTTCTTTGCTTTTATAAAAGTTTAAAGAATGAAAGTTTACTTCAGTCATCATGCCTAAAGACTAAAGTATACCACTTATCTTGATGTGTGATTCACACAGGGACGGAGCCAAGGGGGTGCCCGCGGGTGCACGTGCACCCTATGGATTTTTTTGATATAGTGTTAATTTTTGAAAAAATTATCGAATTTTTCTAAATGTATCTTAAATGCACCCGGTGCATTAAAATGTGTCTCTGGTATTATTTAGTTCGTATATTTACAAATAAAAAATAAATATAAAATTTTGTAAAAACCCAAAGATGAAACAAGTTTAATAAATTAAAGCACAAAAGCACATGAAATAGGTTTTTTAATGGAACAAGTTTATTCATCATTCTAACAATTTACAAAATCCAAAATTGAACCAACACCACAAAGATGAAACAGGTTCGTAAGTTGTAACATATATCTTTCATTTTTTTATTATGTGTTTTAAAGTTTTTATGTTTTGATTACTTGTATGAAATCTTGACTAATTTGTTGGTTCCGTATAGTCTATCAACATCAATAAGGGCTTAGGGCAATAAGAATAAGTGAATAACTATGCAATTTCTATTACGACAAATAGGGATAACAAGTTTAAGTGATAGTCAACAATATATTAGAATATGAATAGTACCCCAATTGTGTTGTACGAGGCATTTTTATTGTTGTCATATTTACAATATATATGAAAAGTAGTGCTTAAATGAAGTAGGTTTTAGTCTTGCCTGTTGCTACTGCTACGGTTGAAAGATGTTTTTTCTAAAATGAAGCTCATTATAAAACTGATTTGCGTAATCGGATGAGTGATGATTATTTTAATGGTGTTTTAACTTGTGCGATAGAGAAAGAAGAACTTATTAATATTAAAAATGAGGGTGCACGTAAATGTTTTTTTGCTATAGGAGATCGTAGAATCACTAATTAGAAGGTAATATGTTCATTTATTTATCGTTTTAATGAAATATTTGTTTTAATCCACTTTTTAACTCTATTATATTACGGTTAAAAAAATTTGTGCACCCGGTCATATTTTTTTCTGGCTCCGTCCCTGGATTCACAGATTGTTTACAGAATATTGTGACTAACTTTTAGGGTACTAAAAGATTATAATTAGAGTATATTCTTTTTTCTTATAGATGACTTGAAAAAACTAATTACCAATATTAGTGATTGAAAGCAGAGTTTAAAAATGGTAATCTAATTATTCAAGTTATTTAACCACCCTTGTTAACACTAATAGAAAACTGGGCAACAATGACGGATTGCCGACAGACAAAGTCACCAACGGATTGCCGACAAATTGCTAAGAGATTACCGACACACTTTAATAGATGTGCGAGTTATATACAGTAGTTATTTAGTGTTTCTTCGTTTTTATTGGTGTGTATCATTAACTTTTGAAACAAGGGGATATATCATGCTTTGTTTTCTCTGTTGAGTAATTTGTTATGCATCAGCGTTGTTACCTATGTATATTAATGGCTTGTAGAGTGGGACAGAAAAGCAGAAGAAGGTTGTCTCACCTCTACAGATTGTCTGAAACGTGAAGAATACCTCATGGATCTTAACTTCATCGAGCAACAAGAAAGAGACTCTTTAAAGCAAAAAACCAAAATAAAGTGGGCAATTGAGGGCGATGAGAATTCCAAATTCTTTCATTCTCGTGTCAACAAAAATAGTAAACGACAAAACATCAACGGGCTGATTTATAATGGCAATTCGGTAGAGGATCCTGAAACGATTTTTTTGGCTGCTTTCAACCATTTTTCAAGTCGTTTTCATGAAGAGAAACCTGATCGCCCAAAGTTCCGAAGTAGCCTTCTTCGACAATTAAGCTGTGATGATGTGACATTGTTGGAATCTTCTTTTACCATGGAAGAAATCAAAGCGGCAGTTTGGGACTGTTGTAGCTCTAAGTCTCCCGGTCCAGACGGATTCAACTTCAAGTTTATAAAAAGGTATTGGGACGTGGTTAAGTTTGACGTGTTTAATTTCATTAATCATTTCGAAAACAATGGTAGTCTGGCTAGAGGTTGCAATGCTTCATTCATTACCTTAATTCCAAAAAAGGCGGACCCTCTTGAGCTAAGTGATTATCGGCCTATAAGTTTGATTGGGAGTATGTATAAGATTTTATCGAAAGTGCTAGCGGCAAGACTATGTCGTGTTATTCATAAATTGATTGGTCCAAATCAGACAGCCTTTTTGAAAGGGACGCAAATTTTAGATGGGTGTGTGATTGCCAACGAAATCGTCAACTTTGCAAAGAGCGAAGGAATAAAGATGCTTTTTTTTAAAGTCGATTTTGAAAAAGCATTTGATAGCGTGAAATGGGAATTCTTGTTTGATATTATGTCTCAAATGAACTTTGGATCAAAGTGGATTAAGTGGATCTCTTCTTGCCTCTCATCTGCTACAGTTTCAGTTCTTATTAACGAGTCTCCATCAAAAGAATTTAAAATGGAACGTGGTTTAAGGCAAGGCGACCCACTCTCACCGTTCCTGTTTTTAATAGTCGTTGAAGCCTTACAGGTCATGACTACAGAAGGTTGTAACAAAGGTATTTTCAAGGGTCTCTCTCTTGGCGATGACGGTTCCAATATATCTCTTTTGCAATTCGCAGACGACGCCTTATTTTTTGGTGAATGGTCAAAGTCAAATGTTCGTCATTTGATTCATATTCTTGATTGTTTTCACGATGTTTCGGGTCTCAAAATTAACTTGGACAAAAGCAGGTTATTTGGGATCGGGGTCTCTGAAGAGGATGTTAAAAATATTGCAAGATCTGTAAATTGTTCCCATGGTTCGTTACCTTTTATCTACCTTGGGTTGCCGGTTGGCAGACGTATGAAGAAAATAGACGCTTGGAGCGATGTGGTCAACAAGTTCACTAGAAGGCTTTCATCATCGAAAGGTAATATGCTCTCTATCGGTGGGAGACTTACTTTGGTTAAATCGGTGTTGGGTAGTCTTCCTCTCTACTATCTTTCTTTATTTAAAGCCCTTACATCAGTGATTTCGCTTCTTGAATCAATTAGACGAAGATTCTTTTGGGGCTTCAAAGATGATGAGAAGAAATTTTTTTAGGTCAGTTGGAAGAAAATTATGCCTAGCACTAAAAATGGTGGCCTAGGAGTCGAAAGTATCAAAGCTAAAAATATGGGGTTGATGGGTAAATGGAAGTGGCGTTTTCTCAATGAAAGTGGCACTCTATGGAGAAGGGTGATTGTCGAGATTCATGGTGTTAATGGTGGCTTTGACTAGACCTCTGGTCGTGTGCGTAACTCAGGTACATGGGCAAGTATTGTTAGAAGTTGTTTGGATTTAGAACATATGGGTATTCATTTAAATAATCTGATGGAAAGAAAAGTTCTGAGTGGAAATCAAACCCACTTTTGGACTGATTGTTGGATAAAAAACCGCGGACCTTTGAAAAACTGTTTTCCCAGATTATATGCTCTTGAAACAAGTAAGAATTGTTTTGTGGCTGATAGATGGGTGCTTGAAGATGGCTCTTGGCAATCTAAGTGGGCGTGTAGAAGACATCCAAGTGGTCGTGCATCTGGGGAATTAGATCTTCTTGAAAGTCTCATTAACGGTCTTGTTCTTGAGTCTCACCTTGATGATAAATGGATCTGGTCTCTCGATGATTCAGGTATTTTCTCAGTTAAATCATTAAGTACAGCCATACAGGATAAACTGTTTTCGAACAATGAACCCGATCCCCTTTCATTTGGAATTCATGGGTACCGCGTAAGGTGAATGTATGTGTTTGGCGTATGGCTTTAAACAGGCTCCCCACTAGATCTAATTTGATTCGTCGTGGGGTGTTAATTCCCTCGACCGTATGTCTATTTTGTGGCACAGATGAAGAATCTCAACAACATTGTTTCTTATCTTGTCCCATAATTAAAATTATATGGCGTAAGTTATGGAGTTGGTGGAGGTCTCCTCAATTTTACAATCCGTCTTTAATAAATTCTTAAAGGAAATCCGGGGTTTATTCAGAACAAGTTGGTTGCAAAACTTTTTCACGCGGTTTGTATGACATTTATTTGGCATGTTTGGAATTGGAGAAATAAAATTCTTCATGCTTCTTCGGAAGCCGAGGCAAATGCCATTCGTCATGAGGATATTTTTCCTTCGGTGCAAAGATTGTCTCTTTTATGGGCATATAATCGTTCTTCCAGGAAACGCTTCTCTTGGAAAAATTGGATCCAAAATCCCGGTGAATTGGCTTCATCTTCTCTTCCCTAATTTTGTTATTCTTGGTGTATTTTGTTTTGTTGTTTCCTTCTCCGGTGCTCTATCTTAAAGCCCGTTCTTTTTTGTTGTTTGTGGTTGTCTTCATGGCCTAATAAAATCTTTGCTTCTTAATAAAAAAAAAAAAAAAAAAAAAAAAAAATTTCAGAAACACTAAAAAATAATATCTGTTAATCAATCACTTGATGTGTTTGGTGGGTACCACACAATGTGTATCACGCATGCATATGAATAATGAATGTGTAATATTAAATTTCTTGATATTTAGCCTTTCGTCCTTTCGATTAATAACGTGGCTGATGGCTGAAAAAAGTGGTTCGTAAAAAAGTCGAACGAAAATGCAAAGCTTTTTAAACAAAAAGGAAAACCGAGGTATGAGGCGCGTATAAATGAACAAGTTGGGTTTAGAAATTTGACAATAATTGCAACTTATTTACTTAATTGCCATTCCTTTTAATTTAATACAATCACGAGTAAAATACACCGTTCGTCACTGAACTTGTACCCAAAATACACGTTTGGTCCCAATTTCAAAATAATTCTATCATCCATCCCTCACATCTCCATTTGCATCGCCGTTAGTCCCGTTGACCAAGTCAACTAACATGTTTCTCATTAGTCATTTAACTTAAGGGCAATTTAGTCATTACCCACCCCCATCTTCTTCATTTAACCTTGTCTTGTACATTCACCATCACCACCACCATCCTCTTCATTTCTTCCTCCCAAGGCAAGCGTCTGAGTGAGTAGAGTGAAGAAGTGAGAGCCCTGAGGAAGCGGAGGGAGCGAAAGCTAAATAGGTTTCATTGTTGTGTTAATGTCCAACCACCTTCAAGAAGGCAAATAAGACAACTTCATAACCTTTTCCATTATCAGTAGTAGCAGTAGACGAATCAAGACAATCAAAATACAGGTAGGAATCCGCTTATCTACTTGTCTTTCAACCTCATAGCATTCAGTTCATGTACCGCAGCAGTCGATGACTTGCCTGGGGCAGATATACACATGATATGTTTACTTACTCTTATGTCGCTAACGCGCCCCCTTGTCAAATAGCCAACTTTCGATCGACTTCTGTCGGGTTGGTTACTTGTTTTCAAAGCCCTAAGAAAGAGGTCCCATATTATCCTGTCTTGAACGAGAATGCGAACTCGAACAATTGGCTTGACTTTAGCTACATGAACAGTTTGACCAACCTGACGGCCAATAAACTACACCTGGAATCTTGTTATCATATTTATTCCCATTGATGAAGGCTCAATTGTTTGAAAAAATGGATGCTCATATATATAAGATCAAAGTGATATTACTACTTATAAGTCGAGTGGGCCTAACAACCTGCTTAACTGATCTTATTGAATAGATGGGCTATTATTCGGTGACTTTACCAAACCAAATTATTTGCAAATCAAATAGACTTTTAAACTAAACTTGTTTCAATTTAAATGAACATCTTTAAATCTATTCAAGCATATAACCATTTTCATAAATACAGCCACACTACGAATGCTCTCAAATATTTGTACAAACCATAAAACAATTAAAAGAAACTCATTCGGAACATATGAGCCAGATCTGAAATCAAAATACGAATATCGATTCAAGCATATACCATTATCCTTATCAATTAGCACTAAACCATAGAATAGAACTCATAAACCAAAAATCTAAAAGTAATACATATTTGGAATATATGAACTAGAAAAGCAACTAGAAAATCTAACAGTATGTGACAAGCCACCAATAGAACTTTATATTGCCTATTGGAAATCCATAAAAACGATCGGATTTAGCTTCCATTCTCAACCGCGTTTCTGGAACACACTGACAATCTTTTGCAAATCCTGCAAGAAAGATAAATTGATCAGCCTGCTCGCAATCCGCTATAAAGTCAAGCATCCAACTTCATATTTTTGATACTGATGCAAATGCGAAAAGCTATGAATCTTGTTAATAGTCCGCTTGTTGTCATTAGCTTGGTTGTTCTTTTTATTTTGCATAAGTATGATTTTTCATTTTTTTTATGCTCGATTTAGGTCTTACGCACTGTAGGCGCTTTGTTTTGCCTTTTTCGGCTAAGATGTGGGATTCACTCTCATCTGTTGTACTTAACTGTTTTTTGATGTAATAATGTTTATCAGAGGTAATTTATCCCTTTAAACCAAAAAAAAGTTTGTTTTTTGTTGCAATCATAAATTAATAGCTTGCTATCTTATAAACCCCACAGCATATTAAACAATTAAGAACATGGATGGTGAAAGGCTTTAACTGTTTTGGGATGATATTGAAACAAAAGAAAGTAGAAGGATTTGTCCAGTAATTTGATATGGGATTTTACAAGATTAAATGAAAACTTGATCTGTCCAGTAAGTTAAAGTTAGTTAAACAACTAATTGTTCAATGATATATATCTTAGTGATATAGCAGGGTACCCGCGCAATGCAGAGGCGGGTACTCGGTGACTAATTTTGTGGCGAGCAACTATTTTCATTTATACCGCGTGTTGCAGCGGTGTTGAATTTTAGCCGACATATTTTTTTCATTTTTTTTATTGTAATTTTTTGGTTTCGTAATTTTTATAATATTTTTATAAATATAAACCATAAGGCACTCGTAAAGCAAAAGTAACATGTTCATGTTTTAGGCTGCTGCTGAATCTTGAATAATGTATTAATTATATTGTACTTTGTGGTAAAAAATTATATTTTTTGATGAGGGGTGTTTTTAATAATATATTAATTGTATTAGGTGAGTGTTCTTTTTTTTTAGTTTTACGTGTGCTTTGAGTCCTTGTAAATAATGCTTATAAGGTAGTATTTTTCACTTAAAGGGTATTTTAATGACCACTATTTAATAGCATTAATTATGTTTGATAGAAAAGTGGTCTGAAAATGACTCCATGCTTATTTTGTTGTATCATATGCTTGTTTTGTTGTAATTCTCAAAATTTGATGCATTAAAGTGTTGTAAACTTGGAGAGAGATTCATTTGTGCATCATTTTCACATGGATTCTGGTGATCTGAAACATTGTACTATACGTATGGTCCAAAATCTTTTAATGAAAAAAACCAAAGTGTTTTCCTACCTAATCACACAACGGTTAGTATAGTGGGGGCGATGATTTTTGATACATGGGTAGAAATATCACGACGAAGAGATGCAAAGCAACATCGTAGTTAAATAGAGGGATTAAATGAGAGTCGAGGAAGTACTTGGGTATGGTGGTGGTAGCCTGATAGGGGTGCTCAAATCCAAGAAACCGACCAACTGAGCCGATCTTATGGTCCAAAACCGGGAAAACCGATAACCGAACTATCGAAGAAACCGAAACCCAAAAAACCGTTTATTAAGGATCAATTTCGGTTTTCGTTACGCAGTTACCCGAATCGAACCGTGTATGACATATACGTATTCTTTAGATATTTATCATAGTATGTATCGTTGGTATAAAAGTCTTCGGCTGTATGAACTACATTTAAACAACCACATAGGCCTTTAAGATGTAGCTAGGTAATTTCGGTTGAATTGGGCCATTAAAGTTTTTGGTTGTATGAAACTAATTTGAAACCTACATGCAGTTAAATACCATATCATGTGTAATCTTTATTTGACTGCAATGTAGAGATGTCATGGCCCTTAATATGCTACCGTATAGTGTCTATCATCTACCTTGATTTTTTTTGTCTGTGAACTTCATGCAAGTTTTTACTTGACACTCCTTGGCAAAATCCTTATATAGAGCTATCTTTTGTTTTTGTGTTAACAAAATGGCGACAATTTTAGGAAAAAAATGTCATCACAATCTTATCTAATTGCGTTTTACGTTTTGGATTATGAAACTTTCAACTCAGTTCGACTCAATAAATGCTTTAGATACGTGAACCGAATTGCGAATAACCGCTTATTTTGGGTACCCACATGCCTGGGTAACCGCCTACAGCTGTTCGGTTAAGGATGGCAAAATGAACTACCCACTTCGTGAAAAATGATTTTTATTTTATGACTAATCGAACTAAACCGTCTCGTAAACAACCCTTGGTGGTGGTAATGCCGATTCACAATATCACAGTGCATTTAATTTATTTATTAGCCCAATGTGTTTTGAAAATTTTGATTTCCATTAACTTTTAATGACATTAATTGTTTTAATATAAGTTTTGTAACATCTTTGATACAAATTTGCTTAAGATGCAGTTTATTTGTTTAGTTAGGCTTATATGGGCCTTGGTTGTACGGTACACTTGGGCTATTTGTTTGTCCAACTCATCTCAACATCTTAATGTAGGGGTGATTAGAACACCCGTAACTTCACGTAAACATTATTATTATTATTATTATTATTATTATTATTATTATTATTTTTTAATCTTTTAAGAACCTGATTACGATGATGTTTGAACTTTGAACCTGTTTAATGAGAATTACTAATCAAAATTTCCTTCAATGCAAGAAAAGTTACTGCAAGACTTATTTCAAACTTAAATATAAATGAGGGTGAAAGATTAAAAATGAACTTACTTTTTTTAGAACTATCTTAACTACTTATAATGTAGATTTAGTCAAAAGGGAAAAGTGGAAAACTGAATTTTCAGTCAATTCCCATTTTGCCCTTCTATACTACAAGGGTGAGAGAAAATGAATTGTGTAATTAATGCTCTTATTAAAACACCCCATAACTTAAAATTACAATAATTTATTCATATGGTACAACCAATTAAAAGCATCTATATCAAATTAAAAACAATCAATTAAAACACCACTTACTATGAAAAGTACAATAAAATTTTCACAATATACAATTTAAACAAGCTACAACATTGATGACGTATAGCCTATATTTGGGCCACAAGCCCAAATGATAGACATTACTTGCACCTAAGCCCACCATGAGTGGGCTACCATGACAATGTTACGGGCTGCAGTATTAACGCCTTGGGCCCACGAGGCCCAAAGCGCAACTAAACCCACCGGGTACACGATAAGGATTATCTATTCATAGAATAGATATCCTTTCCTTGGATAAGCACCACGAGTGCGAAGAGTAAGGAGCAAGAAACACGGTTTCTTAGCCCCTATATATAGAATCATACGATTCTCATTCAAGGTACGATATTCAACCCTAACTCTTTACGAGAACCCTAAATCGATTACTTACTCTCACGCCGGAGTCTAATCGGGGGAGACAATCCCCTGATAAGCCTAACGGTGTTGTCTTATTTTTTTAGTACGCAGGTAACAAGTGCTAAGAAGTGAATTGGTACGAGAGCCTAAGCCCATAACCAGGTACGCCCAACTTTTGTATCAACAAGTGGCGCCATCCGTGGGACCCTACTAAGAACCAAACACTAGAATGACGAAGCATAAGAATTCAAGTCAGCGGACTCCGCAGTCAGAAAACGTGACCATCAGAGGAAGAATCGACAAGATTCAACCTCTAGACAGGTTGCTGGGACAATCAGCGCACCTGATCACCAAGAGGCAGGGACAACCCAACCTCTTCCAGCGACGGAACTACCTATAATTTCTTCAGTGGTCCCAAGCGTTGAGGAACTCCAACGCACCCTCTTCACCACTCCTCATCAGGCTACACCCGCAGTGAACAACACTGTGCCGCCAGGCGCGCCTGAACGGAACAGGGCGCCTAACACTGAGGCAGAAATTCTTGCAACAACTGAGGACGCACCGGATCTAACTTTGGGGAACTTTGTATCCCAAAATTATGAAACATTAACTGCCCTCATGCAAGAAGAAGCAACAAGAAGAGCAAGCGCGGGCCTACAAGCCCGACTCAACTTTGGTCCTGAACGCGAACCATCACCATTGCGTCACCCACGAGGAAGACGCGCAGAACGTACCACTATCCATGATAGGTTGGGTACGATATCTGATTCACAATACTCAGGAGACAGCGAGAGGCGCACCAATGTCCACTCCAGACTTGGCAGTCGGGGAATACAAGATCGACTAGGGCCTCAACATTCGCCAAGCCAAGGATCTTCCAAACCTGGGAGTAGGAGGGTTCAAGACAGATTGGGGGGAAGAAGATCCCCAAGCAGAGATCCCTCAAGCTCTTCTTCTGAAAGAAGCCGGCGCAAGCGCCGAAAATGAGATTACCCTTCTTCCAGCGACTCCTCGGACAACGAGGACAAAGAAACAGGACACTGGAAGTCAAGAGGAAGACGTCGTGAGGAAGAGAATGAAGATATGTCCCTCCCATGGCGACGCCAAAAAATTGATGCGTTTACACGGCGCATCAGCGATTACTCAGATCGCAAACGCAGACGCATGCCCGCTAATGTGAAAACATACGATGGAACAGGTGATCCTGACGACCACCTAAAAATTTTCGAATCAGCCGCAACAATCGAAAATTGGCCACAGCCTGTGTGGTGCCATATGTTTAATTCCACGTTAGTGGGAAACGCGCGCACATGGTTTAGCAAACTCCCACGTAGGAGCATTGGGGGATTCGAGGAACTACGGAAAGCATTCCGCCTCAACTTCACCCAGCGAAAGAAGTGCGCTAAAAACCCTGTGGAGCTAGCAAGAGTGAAACAGCGTCAAGGGGAATCAACCAGCGCTTTTATGGAACGTTTCAAGGATGAGTGTATACAAGTTAAAGCATGTCCTGAAATCCTAAAAATTTCAGGGTTCATGAATGGGATCAATAACCCAGAACTCATCCGCAAGCTGAACGACAAAGTTCCACAAACCTTTGACGAGTTAACAAAGCGCACTAGATCCTTTATACAAGGAGAAGCAGCTGCTGCGGATAGCAAAAAAGGTTATTCAAACTATAGGCAACAAGAACAGCCGCGGAGACAATCCAATGATCAGAATAACAACCGCAGCAGGAATTATCGCAGTGGAAAAGACAACGACAAATATACTCCTCTCACTAAGACTCCGAGAGAGATATTTGTAACAGAAGGTGCGAACTTCCCAAAACCACCACCGATGCGCACTGCAGAAGAAAAGCGCCTAGGTGGTGGATACTGCGAGTACCACGGCCAAAAAGGCCATACAACCAACGAGTGCGTCCAACTAAAACAACTAATTGAAAAGCTAGTTAGAGAAGGAAGGATGGACCACCTCGTAAAAAACATCAAGGAAGGAAAAGATAAACAGAGAAACGGGGGTAAGAAAGAACCCCCAAAGGAAAAAGCTGATACTATATACATGATACAGTCATGGCAACGCAAGATAAAGCAAAAAGTCAGCCAAAAATTCTCTCCAGAAAAAGAGATATCCTTCCCTACTATAGCTGCGGACAACGCAGTCGTGGAGCCTCTAACCATTGAGATACATACAGGGGGACATGACATCCACCGCATGTACATTGATGGTGGAGCATCCGCGGACATCCTGTACGATCACTGTTTCAAAAGGCTGCGACCTGAAATCCAAAGTCAGTTGATACCAGCTACAATGTCATTAACAGGATTCACAGGAGAAAAGATTTGGCCCATGGGGCAGTTACGCTTATTGGTGGTCGTAGGAGATGAACAACACTCAACCGCGACATGGATAAACTTTATGGTAATAAGGTCTCCTTCACCATACAATGGTATCATTGGAAGACCGGGAATATCATCCATGCGCGCGGTACCATCTACAGCGCACGGAATGCTTAAATTCCCAATGGAAGGAGGAGTGGTCACTCTCTATAACACGACAGTACCACCAAGAGAATGCATCGCAGTAACAACTGAAGCGAAGACTATTCCAGAACAGCACACGGAAAAAACGCCAAATTTAAAAGTCGCTATTCACCCAGATTATCCGAAACAACAAGTTTCGATTGGAGGATCTTTATCTGACAAAGGTAAAGCAGCCGTATGCGCACTCTTGCAAAAGAACCTAGACATCTTTGCATGGGAACCAAAGCATATGACGGGAGTACCACGCTCTATCACAGAACATAAGCTACAAATCCGACAAGGATACCCTCCAATACGACAAAAGAAGCGCGGCCAGGCCCCAGATCGTGCAAAGGCTATTCTGGAAGAAGTACATAAGCTCGTAGACGCAGGCATCATGCGCGAAGTATACTATCACGACTGGCTCTCTAACCCAGTTATGGTAAAGAAGAGCGATGGCAGTTGGAGGATGTGCGTGGACTTCACGGACCTCAACAAAGCATGTCCGCAGGACTGCTATCCACTGCCAGAGATAGACTGGAAGGTCGAGTCCTTATGCGGATACCCCTTCAAATGCTTCCTAGATGCATATAAAGGGTATCATCAGATCCAGATGGCAGTGGAAGATGAAGAAAAAACAGCTTTCCACACCAGTCAAGGAGTATACTGCTACACCAAAATGCCTTTTGGCCTGAAGAACGCAGGCGCGACATACCAACGACTGGTGGACACAGCCTTCGAAAAACAAGTAGGCCGCAACTTGGAAGTCTATGTTGACGACCTTGTCATAAAAAGCCATACAGAGGACGAATTGTTGCGCGACATCGAGGAAACATTCCGAACATTGGGGCGGATCAACATGAAGTTAAATCCAAAAAAATGCACCTTTGGCGCGACCGAAGGGATGTTCCTTGGATACCTGATAGAACCCGATGGAATCAAGCCTTGCCCAGAAAAGACAAAGGCCGTTATTGATCTCCCCTCACCGCGCACACTCAAAGAAGTCCAATCACTGAATGGAAAGTTAGCGGGGCTAAACCGTTTCTTATCTAAGTCAGCAGACAAATCTCTTCCCCTCTTTAAAACACTCACGAAGTGTACAAAAAAGGGAGACTTTCGCTGGACTACCGAAGCGGAAGAAGCTTTCCAACAACTCAAAAACCATCTGGCATCTCTTCCCAAACTTGTCGCACCGCGACCAGGGGAAGAACTAATCATGTACCTATCGGCAACCCATGGAGCAGTCAGCGCCGTTCTATTGACAGACAGGAACTCCGTCCAGACACCCATATATTTTGTAAGTAAAGCCCTAAAGAAAACAGAGACTAACTACAGCGCTATGGAGAAGCTGGTCTTAGCTCTAGTGTTCGCAGCCAAAAGGTTGCGCAGATACTTTCAAGCGCATCCAATAGTTGTAATCACTGATCAGCCAATCAAACAAGTTATCTCTAAGCCTGACACATCAGGACGCTTACAAAAATGGAGTGTACTGTTAAGTGAGTATAACATCTCATACAGACCGCGCACTGCAATCAAAGGACAAGTCCTAGCCGATTTTATCGTGGAAAAGCCAGAGAGCGACAGCCCGACATCTGCAGCTAAAACAGACTTACAGGAACCCTGGATTCTGTTCACAGATGGATCTTCGTGTGTAGAAGGATCAGGCGCAGGCCTTATTCTCACAAATCCAGAAGGTATGGAATTCACCTATGCGCTACGCTTTGAATTCACAGCCACAAACAATGAGGCAGAATACGAAGCCCTACTAGCTGGACTACGTATTGCAATTCAAATGGGGATTCGCAACCTAGAAGCAAACGTAGATTCGTGACTGGTCGCTAACCACGTGCTAGGTGAATACGAGGCCAAGGATGAACACATGACCCAATACCTGGAAAAGACAAAATCTTTGATCAAAAACTTTGATAGGTTCACAATAAAACAAGTGCCTAGAGGAGATAACAAGAAGGCGGACGCACTCAGCAAGATCGCATCCACAAGCTTCGCACACCTCTCAAAACAGGTATTGGTAGAAACCCTAAAAAACAAGTCAATCTTGGAGAGGGAGATATCAACGGTGATAGTAGAATAAGATCCTACATGGATGACACCTATCATCGAATTTATTAGCAAGGGAGTCCTACCCCAAGATCATAAAGACGCTCGAAGAATACGCCGCGCAGCGCAACGATTTGAACTACGCGATAATGTACTCTATCGACGATCTTTTTTACAGCCATGGCTCAGATGTGTTGGACCCCTTCAAGCAGAATACGTCCTCCGCGAAATTCACGCTGGATCATGTAGTATGCACTCAGGGCCATGATCCGTGGTGGCAAGCGCTCTAAGGTCAGGATATTATTGGCCAACAATGCATCGTGATGCACGCGATCTGATAAGAAAATGCAGTAATTGCCAAGTACATAGACCAATTCCGCGCCGACCACAACAAGAGCTGACACCAATTACCTCACCATGGCCATTTTACAAATGGGGTATTGACATCGCAGGACCATTCCCTGTCGCAGCTGGAGGAGTAAAATTCCTCATCGTAGCCATAGACTACTTCACAAAGTGGATCGAAGCAAAGGCGGTGGTGAACATCACGGGAAACCAAGTCAAGCGCTTTGTTTGGGACAACATTGTCTGTCGCTTCGGCTACCGGGCGAGATCATATCAGACAACGGAAAACAATTCTGTGATAACCCATTCAAAGATTGGTGCGCACAATTGAACATCACACAACACTTTGCTTCAGTCAAACACCCACAAACCAATGGCCTAGTTGAGCGCGCAAATCGCAGTCTAGGCGAAGGAATAAAAGCGCGCCTTGACAGACACAAAGGAAAGTGGGTAGACGAGCTCTCGCACGTCTTGTGGGCGCATCGCACGACAATCAAAACCAGTACTGGCGACACGCCATTTTCCCTAGTCTATGGAACAGAAGCCGTCATACCAGCCGAGATAGGAATGCCAACTATACGCACAGCAGAGGTCAACGTCATGACAAATGACGAGGAATGGCGCATAGACTTAGACATACTGGAAGAAAGACGCGAACGCGCAGCTACACGCGAAGCAAAGGCTAAGGCAAAAATGAAGAAGTATTATGATGAAAAAGTCAAACACACTTCATTCAAACCAGGAGACTTTGTTTACCGCGCCAACGATGCAAGCCACGCAGAAGACACGGGCAAGCTCGGACCCAAATGGGAAGGACCTTACGAGGTCACAGACGCGCTCGGCAATGGCGCATACAGGCTGCGCGATATGGAAGGTCACGACCTGGCGCGCACCTGGAACATTTGCAATCTCAAAAAATGTTACTTTTAGGCTACGGCCCTTTCACAAACACACTTGCATCCTACGAGGTGCCCAATAAGTGTTTGTCTTTCTTTTCTTTTCTAGGAATTGTATTTTCTATTTTTTTCTAATTACTTGCAAGTATTAATAAAATGTTATGGTTTCTAGCTAACTCCATAGCGCATCTTACTTTATTGCATATATGTCAATATTGTTTATCTTATATTTCTGCCTACATGGCGTGCATGCACCACTTAAAGACCCACGAAGGCATAAAGGATGAGTTAACCTACTAATTTACTCGTTGAATAAGAGGGTTGCAAACCCATCAACATTGGATCATGTATCCTTGCTAAGCGCCTTACTCTTGAGACGTCGAGGTAAGTTTCACATGCGCACCCCACGACGGATGCGCATATACCAAGTGCACCGTACGAGCTTAGCAATATAACGAGCCAAGACACTTGGTCAAATAATAAAACTTCGCAAACAATGCAAGTATAATTCTTCAAAGTCACGCACTTAAAAGACTTAGTTAAAAAAGCAAACTTAGCAAACAATGCAAGTATACTCAAAGTCACGAACTAAAAACAAAAAATGTATCTTATTCCACATTTATTAATAAATTACAAGGAAAGATACACAAATATACAAAAAGTCTATATACTATGGCGATGCTCAGGATTCTCCTCTGGAGCGGCGGAACTCCCCGCTTCCTTAAGCTTACTCATGGTTATGGCATCCTGCATAGATACGGTCGGAACGCTTACAGCCACGCCATCTGATCTAGGAAGGTGTGCAGCGCCAATGCCACACATTACGGCCTTGCCCTTAATACCCTTCTTCACAGCAACCCTCTGCTCATGTCGCTCTAGCACCTCTTTCAAAGGAATTTCCTTTTCAAGAGCAAAAGGCTTAAGGATATCGCGAGGCCGCGCGAACACAGGGACTTGAAGCTGCGAGACATCAGGTTTTAGATAGTAATCTAACTCCTCTTCCGCGTTCTCCACAAGATGGCACTGCAAAGTCAGACCCGCCATCAGCACAGCTATGGGGTCATCTTGATCGCGCTCCAACTTCCCTATATGCGGCAACTCAAGAACCTTCAGCCCCGCCATCGCCTGCAGCAGCTCATCATAAGCCGTAGGGCTGTAACCAGGGACTTCCGCCAAGTCCTTCTCCAGCAGCTTGGCCTCATGAAGGTCCTCCATGGCCTGCGATCGACCACGCGCAATCGCGCAGTGCACAACCTTTCCAAAAGCTTCCACTACCTCAGCGGACTCTAGTGTGCTCAGGGCTGCCAGGCGCAGCCCATGGCTAATCAACCATCTGCATTCACAAAAGCAAATTTGTGTAAGTAAACAACATGGTGGTAAAGTAATTATAATGACAAAGTAAACGAAAACACCTGCGCTCGGCTATAGTAGACATCAGATGGGGGTACAACTCCTCGTCATACTCTATGCTGAGGGCGCGCAGTTTTTCCTCTTGCATCGCAATCGCCTTCTCGATGCGCCCCTGAAATTCCTGAACGCTAGCATGATGCTCCGCCCTCTTCTCTTCAAGATAAGACACCGACCAGGAAGTCTTAGCCTTTATTTGCTCAAGCTTAGACCTCGCATATTTAAGGTCAGCTAACATGCTCACCTTATCTTGAGCAATCTTTTCAGCATACGCCTTTGAGGCCCCCAGCTCCACTTACGCATCAGCCAACTGCGCACCGAGGGTCGCCAACTCCTCCTCCTTTTGGGCAAGAGCACGGCTCTCCCCAGCATACCTCCCTTTCATCTGAGCCACAAGCTCAGCTTGGCGCGCGGTGGTCGCAGCCAGCTCATCCATTAGCTACTGCGCTTCACCCCCATCAGCAACCTTGGTCTTCCCCTCCCTGTTTTCATTCTGCGGAGAGGAAACCTCATCCACGAAGACCCCATCACCCTTCGCGGCGTCATCCCTATGCAACAGAAGCAATCAACAAATATTACAACAAGTAATATGATAAAAAAAAAAAAAAAAAAAAAAAAAAAAAAAAAAAAAATGAGAGAAATGCACACTTACAGAAAAGGAGAAACACCATCAACCTTCAACCGTGCGCCGGAGGTAGAGGTCTCTTCCGCGTTCGACTCTGCGTCTATGATGACGTGTCGACGCCTCTTCCTGGTGCCACTGGCTCCAGCCTCTCCCTTGCGCTTCGAATTCTGCGCAACCTCCTCCCTCAGCACCTCCTCAGGTTTCAGGATCTGGATGCTGTCAGACGACCCTGATCGCGCTTCCTCATGCACCACTTCCACATCTGGCACCGCCTCCACAGTGGGTGCCACCTCCGCGTTGGGTGGTACACTCTGAACAGGCGTCACTAGGAGTGGTGGCGTGTCCTCGGAGACCGTCGCAGGCAGAACGGTCAAGTGCCCCGCGGTCGCCTCCAGCAAGGGCTGCTCTCCTTCCTTCAGAGGACGCACCCCTATGGTCACCTGCTTTGGCTTGTCCAGCTTGACCACCGCGAACAGATCCATCTCTGCGCACATCAAACGAAGCAAGAAAAAACAAAAGAGATTAGTTATTAAAGGTGCGAAGACAAGAATAAAGGATTTACAAAGAAGGAAGTATAAGGAATGAACACCCACCCTGGCCATCCTCACTTAAAAAAGTAGGAACCTCATCTGCAGCGCCAAAATAAGCGCAACTCAACCCCACATGTACCAAAAACTCCTCCGGATAGGGGTTAATGGCCAGTCGATTGGCATCTAAAGTTTGCGCGTCAGCAAGACTGTAGGAACCGGGTGCGGGGCGCCCATCCCTTGGTAAGGATTCCTGAGTATAAAACTCAAAGGGAGAGGGAAAGACTACGTCATCTACCCAAAAGAAGAACTCCCTCCAATTCTTGAGGGCGTCAACTTTTTCCGTATAACACTGAAGCGCCCCCTGGCGCTTCGCAAAGGAAACCCAACCATTTGACCACGTTGTGTGGTAAAAGGAGCGGAACAAGGCCACGGTCGGTTCTATCGCAAGTAAACGGCAGTTTACTTCAAAATTCGACACCTTCGCCGCACCTATACAGTGCAGCTGAGAGATGTGAAGACGATAGTGATTGAGCAAATCGCTCAGAAAAATAGATATGGGTACGCGGTAATTCGCGTACTCAAAAAATTTCGTGTATAGCCCTATCTTCCCTTCGGGGAAGTCAGCTATACACGCGTCGACATCTGGAGCCTCTGGATGTACATCCAAAGGCACGAAATAGTCGGAAGTGAACTGAGTAACGTCCTCAATGGACATCGCGGAGCGAAACTCCTCCAATTGAGCAACCATTTTCATTTGCAAAACTAAGTGGGACACACACAAATTACCTACGAAAGTGAAGTAAGTTTATTTGCAAAAAACGCTCTCGAAGAAGGTAAATAGTGAGTAAGTGTGTGTTTTACTGTGTGTGTGTAAAAATGAGGGGCGGTGACTCTTATATAGGGTGGTAAAGACCCTAATTTCTCTCCACGTGGATCCCACTAACGAAAACGTGTGGCTGGAACTGAACCGGTACACGCACTTTTTCCCGATTTACGAGGGCCACGTGGATACTACCCCCAATTTTCGAGGTATACATTTGAAATACCTATGACTAGGTGCATTGCACTTTAAATGGGCGGCAATATTTCAATGTTTTCCCGCTACGCTTACCGCTGTTAATATAAGTCTAGTATCCGCGGCTACGCGCCGCGCACACTAGACTGGGGGGACATGATGACGTATAGCCTATATTTGGGCCACAAGCCCAAATGATAGACATTACTTGCACCTAAGCCCACCATGAGTGGGCTACCATGACAATGGTACGGGCTGCAGTATTAACGCCTTGGGCCCACGAGGTCCAAAGCGCAACTAAACCCACCGGGTACACGATAAGGATTATCTATTCATAGAATAGATATCCTTTCCTTGGATAAGCACCACGAGTGAGAAGAGTAAGGAGCAAGAAACACGGTTTCTTAGCCCCTATATATAGAATCATCGATTCTCATTCAAGGTACGATATTCAACCCTAACTCTTTATGAGAACCCTAAATCGATTACTTACTCTCACGCCGGAGTCTAATCGGGGGAGACAATCCCTCGATAAGCCTAACGGTGTTGTCTTATTTTCTTAGTACGCAGGTAACAAGTGCTAAGAAGTGAATTGGTACGAGAGCCTAAGCCCATAACCAGGTACGCCTAACTTTTGTATCAACAAACATAATATAAAATATAAAATAATTAAACACACTAATTAATGTTATTTTTAAATCACCCTAAAATAAAAAGTATATGTTATTATACATATTATACAAATTAATAAAACACACAAAACTTTATGCAAGCTAACAAGTTGATGTTGCATATAGTTTTGAAAACTGGACCGGACCAACGGGTTCAACTGGGAAAAACATATAGTTTTGAAAACTGGACACGACGGGTTCAGTTATTAAAAGCATGACTCGGTTTAAATCGACCCATTTTTCGACCGGAACGGTTCAACCGGGTTTCAAAACATTATGTTGACATGAGCTTAAGTATCAAAGTCAATAAGTCAATAAGTCAACACATTTAATCCCTAAATCTTCAAACTTTTATTAGATGTGGCAAAACGGGCGGGCACGGGCACGGGCACGGGCCAAACGGGCACGGGCTAAAACGAGCAAATTATAATTCAACTATTAAAAACATTCGGAACAGTCCTAAAAACCTCTTTAATTCATCTTTTAAAAAAAGATCAAGCATCTAAGTCTTAACTATATTTAATTATTTTTTCTTAAAAAAACAAAATAGAGTATTAAATGAATAAAAATGCAACTAATTAAATATATCTATCAATTAATTAGAGTATTAAATAATTATGCATAAAATAGTTAATAAAGGAGATAAATTAAAATTAAAATAGTTAGAATGTTTTATAGTTACCAGTGACAAGTGAATTGGTCGGAAAAAAAATGAGAGTAATTGTTTGAAAGTTGAATTGTGTGATTCGAAGCCCATAAACCAAATTGTTTTTATCTTTTGTCTGTAAGAGCCCATCAAATAAATGCAAGGGGGCAAAAAACGCCCCAAACTTTTAAAAAAGTGTCAGAAATCGCCCAAAAATTACAAATTGGGCAAGATTTGCCACCCCTAACTTTCATTATTTTTCATTTATAACCCATAAACTTTCTTTTATCACTAAACGATCTGTCGTAATAAAATCCCGTTGCTATGCACGGGTATTCGTCTAGTAAGAATAAATAACCTTTTTTTTTTGGTTCAATATGAGTACTTGCATTTTAGAGTTAAGCACAAAAAATCATTCTTGTGGTTTATTCACTTTTGCACTTCCTCTTAAAAGCTTAAAAATTACACAGCTCGACCATGTACCTGTCGATTTGTAACATGTCCTTTCATCAAACGGCTGTTAAAAAAGTAACGTTAATTCCCACATGTGCGAGTCACATGAGGGTAATTGTGTCTTATCACACTAACTTCATTTTCAAACCTAGATTTTTTTTTTCAAGTTAAATAGATAAACATAAACCCTAAACCAATAACACATTAGAGAAAAATTCTTTTGCAAATCAGTTTTTTGCTACAAACTGAGAGACAAATCCCCACCATCCATCTAGTTTGATCTAATGGTGGGGATTAATCTAAGATTTAAAAATGAAACATAAGTCTATGTTTTTTTCTTGTCATTTTATCTTTCTTATTTATACATTGTATTTTTCTTTTTTCCCATTTTCTTTCTCCCTATATACGTTTTTTCTTTTTCTCTTTTTTTGTCTTCCTTTTTTGTTCACTTTTTTTTCAAGCTTTTTTTTTTTTTTTTTTTTTTAGCACTTGTTTTGCTTTTTTTAATGAACTTTTTTTTATTCATTTTTTTTACTTTAAAAAAAAATCACCTTTTTTTTAAAATTCATATGTATTTTTTTTAAATTCATTTTTTTTCTTCACTTTCTTACGTTTTCGTCCGTTTTCATTCGTTTTCGTCCGTTTTTGTCTGTCTTCATATGTTTATACACGTTTTCGTCCGTTTTCATACGTTTTCATCCATTTTTATATGTTTTCGTCTAATTTTTTTTTCCAATTTTCGTTAATTTTTAGACGTTTCATCTGCTTTCAGATGTTCATCCAATTTTATACGCTTTCGTTCGTTTTCATACGTTTTCGTCCATTTTTATAAGTTTTCGTCCGTTTTCAAACATTTTTGTCCGTTTTCATACGTTTTCGTTCGTTTTATACATTCTTGTCCCCTTTTAGACGTTTTTGTCAGTTTTTGGCAGTTTTTATACGTTTTCAGACATTTTTGTCCATTTTCGTACGTTTTCGTCTGTTTTCAGATGTGAAGGATACTCATAATGATTAACACGTATGGTTTGGTTTGTATGGATCGAATGAGTAGAGAAATTCTGGAGAGATGTTAGAGAGAGAGAAAGAGATGGGAGCCTTTTCTTGAGAGAGAAACAAGAGATATTAGATTAGTGTAATGAAAGGTCCAACCCTCTCCCTTGGGTGGGAGAGGGTATATATTATATACTACAACTACTAGTGCTCTATGAAACAAGCTGTAGAGTGAGCTGACAGTGGGTAAAGACCCGACCCACTCTACGAATACTATTTACATATATTAACTTCTATTAGCTAATACGATAAATACTAACTACAAGCTAACTAAAATGCTATTAAATCAATTAGGTGACCGAGTCTTCTATATGAATAATTGTATTCCTAACAATCTCCCCCTAAGCGAGGTCACCTTGGAAATTAAGCTCTTTGATCTTCAAGCGTTCATTAGTCTTTGTAGCTCGTAGGATCTGATTCTTCACTTTACTTCACACTTTGTACTTCAAGCAACGAACTTGTGATTTGGATTCCTTTGTGATGTGTGATCCTTGAGCTTCTTTGAGATCATCAGCCATAGTAAATCTCCAAGCTCATCCATAGTTGTATTGCCTTCATGTGATGTGGTGACTAAAGGACCATCATGCTCACACCCTTCTGTATCTGGAGACTTTGCGTTAGAGTTGTGGATAAGGAGACTTTTTCATCAGAGTTGCGGAAGCGTTGTTGGTAGTCTCTCAACATTTTTTGTACCAAGTCTCTCATCTTCATTGATAGTGTGGAGGATGTGTGAGCATGAGGTATGGATTGACCCGATTCAGCTGGAAACTGGAGCCATCAACGCCATCTTTATACGTGTCCCTGAAATAAAACAGTTAGCAATAAAGATAGAGAACGAACATGGCTTTGTCATTCATTCTGCGAGGACAGACTACCCTCCGGTTTTGTGAAAACCGACCTGTGATCAGGTAGAGTCCCTTTTAAAGAAGACTCTCCTTGACAGAAATTTCCAGCTTGTAGTAATGAATTTTCCAAAGAATCCACTTTGGAATCTTCATACTTTAGCATGCTCTCATACCAGAACGTCTCAAAGCAGACAGCACGATAGAGTGAATCGGTGAATAAATATTCATGGATTGATGAGAAATTGATTTATAGAAATCACTCGCGTGTCATATGATAAACATTTTTGAGACACGACGAGAGTTTTATACTTAGAATCACATTTCCATAAAAAATACTTTTGTTTGAAAGATTATACACAATCAATGTGCTCGAAAAATTAGTTTGTGAGCACATTGAAAGGTTTTAGCAAAAGTATCCGTCAATCCATATCCTGGAACAAGTTTGATTCAATGTTGAATCGCACCATTGTTGCTTTCCAGTTGTCACTTGATCATTGATCCAAGATGGATCTCACATGTCACCTACCAAGAGCTTGAAGGATGTTCGCTCTAGAAGGATTTCCATCTTCATTGTGAATATTTTCATATCACTCGGATGTTCTGGCAATACCACAAGGATAATGCGTAGGACTCTAAATACTTTATCTTATTTTTCCACATTGTGTGAAACAATAAGCATATTTGGAATGTGTCCTATCGAGATTTATGGATGATCTCATGGCTCTAGACTCAATAGTGCGTTTTGATCCGCTCCTAGAGACTGGGGAGGCGTCTCCTATTTTAGGTATCAACATAGCTCGCAATGAGCAGTCGATACATTGCACAAGGTTCCCCGTGAGAATGAAACAAGCTCTTTTAAGAGAACTTGAGTAGTTGGGAAGGTTGGCGCAGTGCGTCACTGGGTCCATGACGTCTTGTCTTCAATACCGGTGTTACCTTAGTAACCGCCAGTAGCTTATGAATTGAACCCGGTTTCTGCCCTAAGGTTGAATCTATGGAGGGCTATTTCTTTTCACCCTTTCTTATTTCATTTCTTTTTCATTCTTCAACCCCTTCAGTGCTTACCGAGACTTCATCACTAGAACCTTGTTGGGTTTGTTCCAGTCCTAGCTCTATCTCAGTCCGCACTCTTCCCTTTCTCACTTTTCTCCTTTTTTCCAATCATTCCTAAGGACTTCTAATCTATCTATCGATTGTCCCTGGGAAGATCCTTCCGGTTCTGGTGGATCATGGGAACTCATACCTAACCTTAACCATCCTTATAACTCCATGCATAAAGATAAATGGTCGATATTAGGCATTACTTCCACAAACGCCTTTTGCTCCCCCTTAATATGTGCATCGGTATTCGAAAGAGTTTGGCACATATTTGGGAGCCTATTATTGAGTCCAAAAGATCACATTAGATTATCAGATTTCATACTTAAATCACATTCTCTCCCCCGATCAAAAATTTCAAATCTTTCGAGATTTTGGATCTCAATTGATTTAAATAAGTTAGAAAACATTTGGGAGAGAAATGCGGTCAGTTTTAATATCGTCTGATAAAGGAACCTTTTGCTTGCTCCCCCTCAATCTGTGAGGGAGGTTGTTATGTGTTAGATTTGATGAGTTTACAAAAGAATTGAAGTTTTAACGGAAACTCTTTGAAAACATTCACAATTTGTATTATTGCAAGGTTTATGTACAAAGTGTGGAGAGTTTTGATGATATATAAAATTTTGAGAAATCACTCTCCCTCTCAATCAGTGACAGATGTTAAAGCTTAAATAAATGATGTCATTGATTGAGTGAAAAATTTTATCAAAATTTTGAGTTCAATTTGATTTTCATTCAAAATCTCATGGTACCACCAAGTTTTGCTCAAATACTTCCCGAAAAAATCATAGAAGGGAAAGTACTTGGCGATAAAAAGAAGATTTCTCTTATTTATCAAGAAATAATGCACTGAAGTGTACATTAGATCGAGGTTGCACGGATGTAAAGTAATCCATGCCCAAGTGACTTTCACCCGGTAAAAGGAACAACCGTCTTTTTGGCGACGAGCTTTCCCCATTTTGAAAAGCGGGTTGCTATCTGAAGTAATAGCAAGCCACAATTTTAAGTCCGGGTTACAGCCTGAAATGACTGCAAGCCATTTTGAAAGAATATTTTTAGAAATGACATGTTTTAGAAAAACATTATTAAAAAGAAAAACTCTTGCTCAAGCATATGTATGTTTCTGTGTCATTATTGAATGACATTTCTAGAAACGTACATAATATTGATTACACAAGAGACATGTCGTAAGAAGAATATTTTTGGATTTTAAGAATTTTCAGATTTTTATGGTTTTTATACGTTTTATATTTTTCTATTTTCCTTTTTGTATTCAACTATGTACAAAGGATATGTGAAGTAACTCCTTTTACTCCTCATTCTCTTCTTGAAGGCTTATGAGAGATTCTGGCGTAAGACTCTTCATTCCATGTCGCGGAAGAATGAATAGAAATCTTTCTCGTGGAAGAGCCTTTGTAAAGAAGTCAGCCAGTTGAAATTTTGTCCTCATGAAGTAAAGTTCCACTACCCTATTCTCATCTTATTCCACCACACCTTAGGATAATCCGTTTCGCAGGAGAAACTTTGACAATGTATCAAACCATGCCCTAGGCGTCTGTTTTAGGCCGAAGAGAGCCCTTTTCAGACGATAGACATGGTTAGGACAATCAAAATATACAAATCTTTCCGGTTAACTGAAATAAAGAACTCTATTTAGCTCGCCATTTAGAAATGCAATTTTCATATCCATTTGATAGACCGTCATGTTCTGACTTGCAGCATTGGTGAGAAACATTCTGATAGCATCAATACGAACATCCAGAGCGAAAGATTCCTCTAAATTAATGCCTTTCAGTAGACGATATCCCTTAGCAGCAAGCCTTGCCTTGTTTTCAGAACGACATAATGCTCATCAATTTTCACTTTGAAGATCAACTTAGAGCTATAATCATTGCACAGTCTGGAGGTAGTACCAATTACCATACTTCAAGTCAATCAAAAGTGCAAGCTTTATCTTGCATCGCATTAGCCCAACAGTCTTTAGAGATAGCATTCTTGAAATCTTTGAGTTCGACTTTGGATAGTATGGAATTATAACAGCACCACAAGGCATGGGTGGTAAGTTTCCTTCGTATGAACGCCGATCGAGAAGGATTCCCAATAATGTTGTTAATCGGATAATCATTGGTCCGTTTCATGAGATTTTTGATGTGGTTGAGGGTAGGAACCGAAACACGCCGTGTTTGTATCCCTTGAAGAAGTTGTCTCAGCAGAGGATTCAGAAGCAAACATGTTTTGAACGGAGCATCTTCACGAGGAGCAAATGAATTCACTTCAAAAGAATTGTAGACTGCAGTGCCTTGATGTACTGAAGGATGAGCATCTTGATCAATTCAAGTAGACACTGATGGACCATTTGAGTTATACAAAACTAGAGCAGCAGCGGCTGGTGGTATCGATGTATCATCAGTAGGTGTCTCAAGGTATTCTTCAAACATTGAGTCAAACAAGATCTTCAAATGCTCATTTGTAGGTGGTACATAAGGTACATGTAGGAGTGGGATTCTGTACAAGACCTGAACTAATTGATTCAGGAGACAAAAGTTTAGACGCGGGTCTTGCACTGATGTGTACAGAAGCCGTTTGCTCAGTCGGCTCAAAGAATGTGACGTGAATGGTTAACAAGATTTTTTCGGGTTCGATTGTTGTAGATTCTGTATTCTTTACTATCATGAATCAGCTCATTTGGAGTTTTGTTGTGAAGAGTATGTATCAAGTATCGGTTTTGGGTGTAACAAGCTGTAGCAATTGCTTCCACCCATAGAAACATCGGTGCGTTGGAGAATATTAGCATGGATCATGCAGCTTCTACAAGAGAACAATTTTGTCTTTCAACAATTCCATTCTACTGAGGAGTGCATGGGATACTTTACTGATGGGTGATGCCAATACTTTCGTAAAATTGAACGAGTTGTTTGATGATAAACTGCGTTCCATCGTTTGACCAGATGATTCCGTCGGTTTTGTGAGTCTCACTCGCAGTTGTTTGATGAGTTTTATGATAACTTCTGGAGTCACGTCCTTGGTTCTCAAAAACTTTACCCATGTAAACCGAGAGTATTCGTCGATAACAACGAGTACATATTACTTCCCATTTATACTCTTCACACTCATTGGTCTGCCTGGGTCCATGTGACGGGTGTAAAGAACATCCATGTTGGTGTTTACAATTTTAGGTTTGTGAGTATGCTTCTTTCGTTTACCCAGTTGACAAGCTGAATGAAGAAGTTCTTTTTCGAACTTTAATCTGGGTAGACCTCATACAAGATCATTGTGAGCAAGATCATTGATGGTACCAAAGTTCAAGTGATTAAAACTTTGTTGCCATAGCCATGATTTGTTCTTTGAGGCCTTTGAGAGAAGGCAAATTGGAGAGGACCGCATCAGGTATTAGATAGAAGAGATGTGTAGATTTGTGCCATGACTGTCTTTAAGAAGATCAATATCATCCAATTCTGATATGAAGCATGTGTGTTTTGTGAAGGCAACTTCAAGATCGGAATCAAAATACTGACCAAAAGAGAACAGATCATGCCCAAGTCCTTCCATGTAGTATACTCACGAAATTAGCTGTCACCAGAAACATAATCTCCATAACCCTTAATTAACCCAAAATGATAGTTCCCGAATCTAACTGTCCCGATAAACTTATTCACGAAATTCTCGAGCCCTGAGCGATCCCCAATCATAGGTTTAGAGCAGCCTGAGTCCAAATATCAAAGGACGAGATGTACGACCTGCATTTGGAAACAGACGAGAGCAGAAAATTTGGAGCGTCGGATCCCCAATTTGAGTTGGGTTCCAGTTGGTTAGTGCAAACAAGTTCTGGAGCTACTAAGACCTTAGGTGCATTCGTTTCAATGGTGGAAATTTCAATAGTAGATGCAATGGGCCTATTTAAAGGACATTGGGTCTCCAAAGGGAAAGTTCTACCAGTTGGCTTCCATTCCTTAATGGGCACTACTTTAGAGTTGGTTATCCTAGTTAAAGGGCACTGTTCTCCTAAAGTGAATTTCCTTCCTGTGGGCTTCCATTGATAACCAACATTGGCAAACAGTTTACCTATTGCTTTCCAAATTTGCTTACTTTGTTTAGCTCTTCAAACTTTCTTAACTGTGGTTTTGTAAAACGACTTCAGAAATTTCTCAACACATTTATCATGATTACTCAAAATTATGCATTCATTACATGTTTTGCAACGTGAATTTGGTTTTGAATTATGACTCAGTTTGCTCAAGTTGGACTTAATGTTCCTTATGTGGTCGTCTACTTTCTTTTTAGGAACACTTTTAGCAGGTGAAGTCCTATAATTCCTTCTATTTCTCCTTGGTTTGGACTCTCTAGCTTTAGTGTTACTATTTACTCCTGTAGACGGACTAATGGGAATTTTAGTCTTTTTCACTTCCGGTTGCTGAACATGTTTTGATGTGTTGGGATCTGAAGTTTCCAAGGGTACCTCAAAGGTAACATGCTTGTTCTTAGTCATAGATGATGATGCAGTAGACCTATCTTGCTTGCTATCAATTTTAGGACATGTACCAATAGCATATTCTAAGAGTTCCTGAGATCTATTAGTGAGAAAGCAGGCACCTACAATAGCATCATCAAGTGGTTTTGCTATCCTATCCTCTTCAATGGTTTCACGAAGCAAGTCAAGGCACTCCTTAAGATGTTTAAGATAGTCTCTATGAACTAACTTATTATTCCTAAGGGGAAGAGGAATATTCACACCATCAATTGCGTACTTCTTACAAGCAGAAACCTTTTGAACAACATTATCACAAGTGATGATTGGCATTTTCCATTTCACCTGAGTCTTTAGATTCTCAATCTCTTTAAGCAAAGAAGTTATCTTTTCATTGTTTATATCACGTGTGATCTTAATTGAATCATATAACTCTTTGTAATGTTGTTTAACTTTTGAATTTTCAGCACGAAACCAATCATTTTCATGTTGCAATTTATTAATGGTATCATGAAATTGAAAATTCTGAGAATCTATAGACTGTGGTTTTTGGGTGCTAATCACATCACTCTTGTTTGACTTCAATTGGGCAATTTGGACCCTCAGGTTTCGAATCGTGTTCGTGTGAGCTTGAATTTTTTCATCCCGTTTGGCTAATTCAAAACGTGTATCAAATTCAGGAGCATCCGAAGATGTCTTGGCATTTGAGATTTTGGTTCTTTCTTCTAGATGTTGATACTTTATTTGTAAATTAAGATTATCAACCTCTAGTTTTGACAAGCCTGACCATGTTATCATGGTCATCGTTTTGAATTTTCTCACGCAATTTTAAATTCTCCCCCTCAAGCTCAACAACACGATTCTGGAGAGCGGTAAATGCAATAGACATCTCATGAAATTGGCAGGCAGATAACGTAGAATCGGTAGCAGTATAAAATACGTCCTGAGCAACACATTTAGTAATCAAATTCTCATTCATGATGAGAATATTTTTTCTTGCAACTTCACTGTATTTAAGATCAATTGCCAATTGTTTACCCTCATTTTCCGCATCTTTAAAAAACCTTTTTCATTTGAGTCACATCATCATTAATGGTATTTTTAAGGCCCTCAAAATGTTTTTTGAGAAGATTGAAAAATGGCATGACTTCAGTTAGGTAACATTATTTTGTTTGCTCAAAACCTCTTTCCCCTTCAGTAATACCCGTTGGTGTTATTCTCTTTTTACATGTTTTATCAAAATCAGCGAATAATTGACCAAGGACATATAACGCAATTAGGGTATTACACTGTGTGGGAAGAGTATATGGTACTAGATGCTGGGGTGTGTGCAGGGGATAAATGGTTGGGCCAGCTATCTGAAAAATTGTACGTGTTTTTCCCACTATTCTTTCTGCTTGCATCTTTTCCATGTCAATGTTCCAGAAGACTTGCTCTGGAGTAAATTTCTTTTGTGGGACAAAGATAGCTAATTGATTATCTTCAGAGTAATCATAATTGTACAAGATTTTATTAGCTATGCCATGGGGATCCCTTAATTTCTCAGCAAGTTTTTCTCTGGTTCTATCTTCTATCTCATTGCCCTCATCATCAGATGTAGCATCAGGTGGGGCATGATTAGGCTCAAGCATAATGTTAGCATCATATAATGCCGGTTGTGCACCTATACCGCTTCTAAGGAAATTGGCTTTTGGCTTAGTAGAATCCTATTCACTATGATCATCACTCAACTTCCTATGTTTATGCATCATTTGAGCAGTTTGAATGGTTTGGCCTTGCGTGTATAACTTATCCTCAAGTTTATTTTTTAGGATTTTAATACTAGAGAAATCATTTAGGAGTTTTCTTTCCTTTTCGTTGAAATCATGTTTGAGTGTGTTTAAGCCTTTCTGAATCTCTTGTTTTTGTTTAACAGTTTGATCCAGTTGTTTTTGCAAAGATTGTAACTCCTTTTTCAATGTTTCTCGCTTAAGATTATTTTCAGATATGTATGCACGCATTTGCCATTCCATGTTCTGCTCACGTCCAGTGAGTTCAAATCTAGCACGTTGTTCATACATTGCCACCTGATCCTTAAGGATATTAAATCTAGTGGTCAAGAGTCAGCAGGGTTATAGGCAGTGTTCTCATGCAACACACAATCATCATTTAAAACAGAAGATGCACTACATTGTACAACAAACACTTCATTGTGTTTCATATGTTGTTCACATGGGTCAACATTGCTATTTCCCATGTCAACAACATCTGAATCGACATCGTTTGTCGGTTGTACTTTGTTAGGAATCTTTTGTTTATCAACCACGTTACACAGTTCGAGTACCTTAGCACATGACACATGTTCTTTTTCCGGTCTGATATATGCATCCACATCACGTGTAGGAGTCATTGAACTGTTCGTTGTGTCAAGCTTATCAGTCTCTGATCCTCTGCCTTTGGTGACCACTGACCCAGCATCCGATGCTTTACCTGAATCCACAATATTATCACTTGATTGCCCCCGACATGCCTTCACCTTGTCTTCATGCTTGAGTTTGTGTTGTGCTCTTTCCATAATGTACTCCTTCACATTACCTATGAGTTGGAGTAGTGTGACTCTGAAAACGTCAACTTCAATTCCCGTATGAGTAGCAAAGCACTTTTTCGTCATTTGACACTCATGATCATACTCCTCAGTGAATCGTGAATCAATGAACGCTTGGAGTTGGTTGTTGATCACACAGAATGCAGCCATAGAACTACCTTCAGAAAATTCACCTGTTTCAAGTTGTTGTTGAAGTTGATCTAAGTGTAGAGTCATTTTGACTGTGAATGTCTCAACATTTTGACCAAAAAGTGTTGCGAATGCACGATTGAAACCTCCCAAGTATCCAGGTTTTGCAAAGAGAACCTTGAGATGTGAATGGAGTGATCGAAAACATTCAATGCAACAATCCTTTGCATTATCGGGCAATTTAATTGGCTGATGAAGTTCATTCTCTTGAGAATTCGAGCACGATGATTCCGTTGCTGCAGATTTGAGTATCTCAGGTATGACTGGATTTGAAGAATTCAACATGACGTAGACGTGCACGGGATTTTACAACTCTTGTGATTTAAACCGAGAAATGAAATCTTTCGCGGGATTTTATAAAATCAACAAAAGAAACCGTGAAATGACGCTGAGTACTTAAGTGATTGAGTATGAGATGATAAACCTTGCAAGGTACAGTAAGTTATCTAAGTCAAGTCACAACAAGTCAAATCACACCAAGTCAAATCACAATTAGTCAAATTGCAGGAATCAACTTGCAACGTCAGATTGTAATTGGACAAGTTGCAACAAATCAAATCGCAACAATTCTCGAATCACAGAACTATTCAACTTGCAGCGTATTATCAACTCACAACAACTTTATCACCTAGCAGTGTGATTTGGTTCGGTTGATGCAAGTTGTTACGGTGAAATTATGGTATGAAAACTTAAAACCTCAATAACTTCACTCCGGAGGTGATTTGGGCCTCGAAAAATTCGTTTCACAACTTTGTGGTGAAACCTCACAATATTCAGCCTGTTTCGGTCGTTTTGACAGGTATTTCGTTGAAAACGGAGTTACGGTTCAAAAGTTATGGCCGTTTGAAGTTTTGACGTAAAAAGTCAACTTTGGTCAACTCGCTGGTACACAACAATCCAAAAATGCCAACTCGCTATTCTCCAAATCAGTGACACATCAACTCGCTGACTTTGAATATCAGCAATTCGCTAAATTGAACAACTCGCTAACAGGACAACTCGCTAAGTCCACCAACACGCTAAATTAATCAACTCGCTGAAATGGTCACAACTCACTACCAATGATCAACTCGCTAAACAGACAAATCGCTAACTCCACCAACTTGCAATAGCAGACATCACGCTACATAGATCACAACCCGCTGCCAATAACCAACTCGCTAAACTCCACAACACGCTAGAAAAGATCAAGTCGCAGGTCTGTCAACTCGCTACTATAATAGGACAAAACTGTCACTATCTAGCGATTTGGCTTTATACCCAAAAATAGCAAACCGCCAAAACGCTATTGTCAACTCGCTAACAAAAACCTGCGAACTCTTTACTTTGAAACAACCAACTCGCTACTTAGAAACACTCCACGAATTTCCTTTTTCTTCCACAACAATGATGATATGACTAAACCAATAGCTACACAAGATGTCTATAACCTTTCTAACTAAGAAAGTACAACCAGAACACCAAGATAAACACCATACGAGATCAAATGGAGAAGAAAGCTCACTAAAACTTTCGAACCAATACCAAACATAAAACTAAGCAACAAGTTTGAGTATGCCACTAATCCTAGGATAGAACCTTGGCTACCAATTGAAGGATACTCATAATGATTAACACGTATGGTTTGGTTTGTATGGATCGAATGAGTAGAGAAATTCTAGAGAGATGTTAGAGAGAGAGAAAGAGATGGGAGCCTTTTCTTGAGAGAGAAACAATAGATATTAGATTAGTGTAATGAAAGGTCCAACCCTCTCCCTTGGGTGGGAGAGGGTATATATACTACAACTACTGGTGCTCCATGAAACGAGCTGTAGAGTGAGCTGACAGTGGGTAAAGACCCGACCCACTCTACGAATACTATTTACATATATTAACTACTATTAGCTAATACGATAAATACTAACTACGAGCTAACTAAAATGCTATTACATCAATTAGGTGACCGAGTCTTCTATAGGAATAATTGTATTCCTAACAAGATGTTTTCGTCTGCTTTCATCTGTTTTGTTACATTTTTGTTCGTTTTCATGCCTTTTTATACGTTTTCGTCCATTTTCATACGTTTTTAGACGTTTTTGTTCATTTTCATACTTCTCCATCTGTTTTTATACGTATTCATCCATTTTTTTACATTTTCGTATGTTTTCAGACGTTTTTGTCTGTTTTCGTCAGTTTTTATACGTTTTCGTCTATTTTTATACGATTTCGTCTGCTTTTGTTTGTTTTCATACATTAATATACGTTTTTGTCCGTTTTCTTTCGTTTTTATACATTGTTGTCTGTTTTTAGATGTTTTCATCTGTTTTAATACATTTTCGTTAGTTTTTACATGTTTTCATAGGTTTCGTTCGTTTTCATACGTTTTTCTCTATTTTTGTGTGTTTACTTTCGTTTTCATCCATTTTTATACGTTTTCATCCGTTTTCAAACGTGTTTTTACACTTTCATACGTATTCGTATGTTTTCATGCGTTTCTAAATATCACAATTGACATTCTTAATATCACAAGTGATATTTAGAATATGACATAATATCACTTGTGATATTATGAATATCGATTGTGATATTCAGAAACGTATGAAAATGGACGAAAATGTATGAATACGGACAAAAATGTTAGAAAGTGAAAAAAACATGAATTAAAAAAAATGTGAAATCACTTGTGATATTCTGAATTTCACTTGTGATATTCAGAATATCACTTGCGATTTCCATGTTACAAAACATTTGTTGAAAATCACTTGTGATATATTCAGAATATCACTTGTGATATTCAGAATATCACTTGTGATTTTCATGCTACAAAACATTTGTTGAAAATCACTTGTGATATTCAAACACACAATGGTGTTTTAGTATTACTTGTTCAGAATAGTTTTAGTATCGTGGTTTGTTTAGTTTGCGTTAGTTAGTGGCCTGATTTGTTGTTTAGGTATTTGTAAGATGTGATAGCGTCATCAAATGTAATGAGATTGTTAACTTTAACTGATGTGGGATTATTTGTATGGTGAAATAACTTTAAAACCGGAGGAGAGTTGATTTACCTCATAACTTTTATAGTTTTAAATTTCATCAAAGTAGCAGTTTTCTTTTATATAAGATCAATAATACATTTTATCGCCGCTACATTACACGACGCTATCACATCTTAACAAACACCTAAACATCAAATCAGACCACTAACTAACGCAAACCAAACAAATCACTTGTGATATTCAGAATATCACTTGCGATAGAATATCACAAGTGATATTCTGAATATCACAGAATATCACTTGATATTTGGACTAGTGCAACATGAGAGTTATATCTTTGTAAGTACTTGATATTTGGACTAGTGCAATATTTGGACTACTATTTTCTTTCGATATTCACTTGTGATATTCTGAATATCACTAGTGATATTCAGCTTGCGATAGAATATCATGAGTGATATACTGAATATCACAGAATATCACTTGTGATATTCAGAAACGTATGAAAATGTCCGGAAACAGTCGAAAACATTTAAAAATAAATGAAATTGAATGAAAACGGACGAAAATGAATTAAAACAGAAGAAACCATATGAAAACGTATGAAAATGGTCGAAAACGTATAAAAATTGACGAAAACGTATGAAAACTGACGAAAACATATGAAAACGGACGAAAACGTATGAAAATGGACGAATATGTATGAAAACGGGCGAAAACAGGCAAAAACATATGAAAATGGACGAAAACGTATAAAACGGATGAAAATAGATGAAAACGTAAGAAAACGGACAAAAACGTATAAAAACGAACGAAAACGTATAAAAACGAAGGAAGACGTATGAAAACGGACGAAAACGTATGAAAACAGGCGAAAACGTAAGAAAACGGCCGAAAACGTATTAAAACGGACGAAAACATATGAAAACAGACTAAAAGAGATGAAAACGTAAGAAAACGGACGAAAATGTATAAAAACGGACGAAAACGTATAAAAACGGAGGAAAATGTATGAAAACGGGCGAAAACGTAAGAAAACAGATGAAAACGTATGAAAACGGGCGAAAACAGACGAAAACATAAAAAATAACGAAAACGAATGAAAACGTAAAAAAACCGACAAATATATATGAAAAACGTATAAAAACGAAAAAAACATAAAAAATAAAAAATAAAAAATAAACGCACAATTTAAAAAAGAGTGAAAAAAAAGTGAATTAAAAAAAAAGACAAAAAAGAAAAGGAAAAAAAAGTGAATAAATAAGAAAGACAAAAAGACAAGAAAAAAAACATGGAGTTAGGTTGTCCTATTAAATCTTAGGTTAATCCCCACCATTAGATCAAGCTAGATGGATGGTGGGGATTAGTCCCTTAGTTTGTAACAAAAACTTAAGCTCTAAAATAACTCACCTCTAACACATTATTTTATTTTTATATCAATCAAAATAAAACTCATAACACATAAGTGTTATAAATTGAGAATGATTTCATTTTCACCAACCCTTTCATAATGCTTTGTCCAAGTAACTAAATTGAGAATAATGCTTTATTTAAATAGATCAAGTTGAGATACGACACTCTAACCACATTCTTCCCCAATTCATGTTCTAATTTATTGAAATTGCCTACAACATTGTAATTGGACCAATTGTGTTACTTTGGACTTTCCCTGCCAAACAAATGGCGACTAGACTTGCCAACATGAAGTGTGAATAACTTTTATTAAAATTTATGCAAATTCATCATAGCCTAACCCAAAATGACAATTTCACCCGCAAAAGAGGTCGTTTTGGGGCCGCCCAAAATGACGTTGTATTCCACGGGAAATCGGCATCTTCATTCAAGCTGGTTTAAACTTGCCACAGCCTATACCGTTTCACTATGTAGACAAATGAAATAAAAAAATATAAGGCTAAGGCTCAGGTAGGTAAGCAATGAACAACATGAGAAACATCATTTGCGGCTGCAAACATAGTATTTTGCCCTGCCCTCATGAAGCTTACTACAGCTTTATTCAAACGATTCAAATACATGACATCCTATCTATAAAATGGAACGCACACACTATGGCTGCAAACATAGTCCATTGCCTTGCCAACGTACATCATGCGTTATTTAAAACAAACCCCACTCAACCTTTTTAGCGTTGACCAAGAAGGAAAACACCAAAAAAAACAACATTCCCCCCCCCCCCCCCCCCCCCTAAACGACGTTGTTTCTTGCCCTCCTTTAAAAAGGGTAAAAACATTATACAACACATGGCTACATACTTGACAAATCCAAGCGTAAAATGACTTACAGTAACAGTTAACGTTGTTGCATACTCCTTCCGTCCCAAAATTATTGTCTAGTTTGAATTTCAAAGTCAAACTGGTTCAACTTTGACCATAAATATATATTTTTATTATATAATACTTGATGAAAAATTATATCATTGAAAAATACACTTAAAACCTAATCCATTTATATATTTTGCATCAAATATTACATAACACCCACAAAAATATTTAAGGTCAAAGTTGAAAAAAAAAAGACTAAAAAAGTCAATAGTTGACAATAAACTTGGGACGGAGGGAGTACAATATTTCACAGTAATGTAAATAATTAGCAGCAACGAATAACAACAAAGCATACAATCTTTAAAACTTAAAGAACGCCACATAAACAACAAAATAGACATAAATTGTACATATGAAGCACTGGTTGGACCACCTGATATGTTACTCATTTCAGTTGTTTTTGTTTACGGCAAATATGAGTGATACACCAGATGGCCTAACAAACGTTTCATGAACCCACCGCACATCTAACAAAGTTAGTAAAATCATATGGCAAAAAAATTCACTTAGACATGTCACCATATACATGAAATTAACCTAACATATGCATTAAAACTATTTACTTCTAATAGCAACATATGCGGTAAAGCTTCAATCATTTATCTAACAAATAGCTACATAAAATATGCAGTACATCTCATCATTTATCTAACAAATAGCAACATAAAATATGATCATATACCTCAGATTCTACATGATATCTAACATATACAATAAAGCTCATCATTTGCTAAAAAGTATCAGCATAAAATATAATCATATACCTCAGATCTAACAGATACGTTGCATATAAAAATAGAGTGTTGTATCTCAACTTGAACTATTTAAATAAGGCTTTGATCAAAAGAAACTAAATCATTTATCTAACAAACACCAACATAAATTATGATCATATACCTCAGATCTAGCGGACACATAATCGAGACTTGTAGACTTGTGTACATCGAAACAAAGTAAATCATCTAACAAATACCAACATAAATTATGATCATATACCTTAGATCAAACAGACACATAGCATATAAAAATTCAGATTTCCGTTTGTCAACTGGATCTCGATTATCAACATAAAAAAAACTTTATACCAACGAAGATCGGCCTCTAAAAAGTGTTAAAAAAAGTGTACCACGCTACGAATGTGTTTTGAGAGAGAGGAGAATGGAGAGTGTGAGTGTGTGTGTTTTGGTATCGTTTGTGCGTGTGTTTTTTTCTATCAAAAATGGCAAATACCAAAAGTTTCTAGGTACAGGTTAAAGTGACCCAAACGATGCCGTTCATGAAATGAACTAAAGTGAAAGTCAAAACGGCTATATCGTTGCATTGACCAAGAAGGAAAACACCAAAAAATGACATTTCCCCCCAAACAACGTCATTTTTTGGCATCCAAATACAACGTCGTATTCCACAAGATGTAGGATACAGTATAATAAACAAAAAAAAGCCACACAGAGTAAACCAATATCAAACAAGGGTCGTTGAATTTGCGACGATGGTAAAAAAAATAATCACCATTATTGTTAGAACAACCGTTAACACTTCGATTACTTTAACGATGGTGATGATGGTGGTTGAGGATTTGGGTCGGCGAGTTGGCGTTAGTGGTAGACGAAAAGCTCGTTTGGTGAAGAAGTTGCACATTGGTATTCTTCTTGTTGATTATTTGCTTAAATGTTGCTTTGTCTATTGAAGTTGTTGACGGGTTTTGTGAAAGTAGAGAAGAAGATGCTAAGATAGTAATGCCCTAGTGGGGAATATGATTGTTTTTATATTTATATTTTTACGTTTAGATATAAATGTTTGTATTATTAGTTAGAATATTGATTGGATTGATGATTTAGTAAGGGTGGGAATTAAGTTTGACATATAATTTGTATTGTGTAGGGTAATTTATGTTTTTGAGTTTGTTTTCACTGAAGAAAAAGAATGATAAAAAGATGAAGTTAGTGTAAAGGATAAATTACCCTTATGTGACTTGCACATGAGGGAGTTAACGACATTTTTTTAATGGTCATTTGGTCAAAGGACCAGTCTATTACAAATCGACAAGTACATAAACGAGCAGTGTATTTTTAAAAGTTTTAGGATGCAAGGTGAAAAGTATGTGATTTATTTATTTATTTATTTATTTTGTGTTCTTAAGTTTTCTTTTAAAAAATGAAGAGGAAGATAAGAGGAATTTTTGTTAAAAAAATCTTCATCCCATTTTTAAAAGAAAAATGGTATAGAACTTTACTATATTACATATTGTTGGGTCACTGAATTCCCCAATCTTCCTCTAACAAGGATTTGAACGTAAAATCACCTAAGTGTAAACAAGTCACTGAGTGAACAGTAACTCGTGTGAGTCATCTTCAGGATGCTTAGACCGAGCCTAAGAAGAAAGGTTCTCCATTCAGTGAGGCGGAATTCAGTGAGTGTGATCTAAGCCAAGAAGAAGGTGATGGGTTCAGTAAGAATGACAATAACTCACTGAACTCCAAGACTCCTCAACAACTATCATGGTACTGAAGACTGATGACTTGAAGACTGAAGATTTGGCGGGACTGGGCGGAAAAGTTTGAGCTGTTTCACTAAACTGCTTTATCACTTTAAGGTCAAAATTTTCCCAAATGGTTAAATCCAGTCTGTCATCAGAAAGCACTTTTTGGACTTAACCCAAAGAAGTTTCCCTTACCAGAGAATAAAATCTATCAAGATTTTATTGAGGAACGCTTAGGTCTATTGTATATTAGTGTTGTTTATATTTGTGTATAAATATGCAACATAAGTGAGGAGTAAAAAGTGGACAAGTTTGTGCAATTAATGCAAAGCATTCACAAACCACTTTTAGTCCTCCAAAGAACCACATAGCCCCTGAGATAGCTCAGTGGGACCTCAATTGTCACTCAAACATTGTTTTGAGTTTAGAGAGGAGTCAATACCACACTTGTCGTTTTCAATCCCAAGTGTTATTCCGCAAACACTTGGGTACGATTCTTTTTGATTAACTTCTAATAAAGAAGTAAATGTTGAAAAGTATTGTCTCTTATCTTTACGTTGCTTTATTGTTAATCATATATATATATATATATATATATATATATATATATATATATATATATATATATATATATATATATATATATATATATATATATATATATATATATATATCTGTGTTAAAAGTCATATATCTTGGTTACATTAGCTATTTAGTTATTGATAACCAAGTATAAGGGACCAACACATATGTAAAGACTAATATGACTCGTTAAAAGATTTGTCGTTAAGAACTAAATGACATACATATAACTTGAACAAGTTATTAACCAACTTGGCTTAGCTCAGTTGGCCACCTGAGGTATTTTAAGGAGCTTTAGGGGATGTTGTTTCAATGAGGTGTCAAGTTTGAGCCTCACTGGGTTTTCCTTTTAGGTAAGAATCTGTGTAGGGCTCTGACCACTCAGATGCGTCGAGTCTCTTACTCGCTAACCGATAGTATTACTAACTTGCCGCTCAAAAAAAGAAAAGAAAAGAAAAGAAAAGGAAAAAAAAAAAAAAAACTTGTACATGTTATTTTCCTTTTCCTCCAACTTAAAAAGAGGATTTATGATTACGAAGGGTTGACGAAAACCAAAAAAAAGGAGAAACCAAAACTGATTGAAAAATTGATAGTTCGGTTTTTGTAATTTATAAAAACCAAAGTTTCTGGTTCGGTTTGGTTTTAGAAAAACACCAAATCGAAAAAAAACCGAACCGACAAAATAAATATTATCTTAAAAACTTACAATTGCTTCTTGAATGTGTTATTTATAACACATAAACGGTTATTATCTAGAATTTTTGTTGTTAGTTTTTTATTGTCATTGTCGTATTACTTTATTATGCATAAACAATTCTCTTATATAAATTTATGATCAATAGTTTCTTATTGTCATTATTTTGTGTTTCTTTTGTTCCTGAAACTTGAAAAAGTTTTTCTACGTTGCATTAGAAATTCGAAAATTGAAATACCAAACCACGATAAACGAAACAAAAACCGGAAAAGTCAGAAAACCAACCGAAAATAAACTAAAAATTGAAAAACCGAACTTAAAATAAACCGAAACCTAATGGTTTCTAAAACATAAATCGAACATTTTCGATTCGGTTATAATTCTAGCAAAAAAAAAAAAAAAAAAAAAAAAAAAAAAAAAAAAAAAAAAAAAAACTATTCTGTTACATTTCATTTACTTTTCTCTTTACAATACTTTTGATTTTACTTTGCTTTAAACATACTGTAAGAATATAATGTAAATAATGACATGGAACTTCAAAATTAGTAACCACAAGTCTTTGATGTACTTTACTCTTCTAGTACTTGTAACAAAAGGTCAAAACCCAGACACCACTTTATCTTCAACCCCGTCTTACCCACCACACGATCATCTCCTCACACAAAACAATCAACGGCCAAGATCACTCCCCCTATTTCTTACATTCATCAAAACAATCACCAAACCCTTTAAAAGTCATTCTTTCCGTTGAAAATCGATCTGGGATAATGGAGACGGAGCTGAAGGAGCTTTTCGAGTCGGCTAAGAAAGCGGCGGACGCAGCCGCAGCTGACGGCGGGGCGGCGGAGGAAGATCGGTGTGTTGATGCTTTGAAAGCGTTGAAGAAGTTTCCTGTTAATTACCAGATTCTTGTCTCCACTCAGGTTTTTATATAAAAAAAAATAATAATAATCTTTTTGTTTATGAGTTAATTGGTTTTAATATTTGTGATTGTTTATTGTTTTTATATATTGAAAAGGTTTGGTCTTTTATATATAGAAGAAATTCTTTATTTTTTGTGTTAATTTTAGTACTAATTTTCAAGAGTGTTTTTCAGAATTGTTTTCGAGTTTTTATGATATTGTGATTTAGGCAAATGCCATTGTTTTAGTAGCTGGTTATTAGGTTGTGGACGTAATAAGGATTGGATTAGTTGATATGCTTGTGCTTGATTATTCGGATGATACTGTTGCGGGTTTAGTTTTATAGACATGGGGCGAATAGTTGGAGCTTAGGTGTTTGTCTTGCCTATCAGTTTATCTCTTTCTTTGCTCATCTAGTAGATGTGCGGTGTGTGTTTGTGTAGGTTTTGAATCATGACTTTATGAATTTAGTGACTCCCTTACTTTTTTCATGGTGGTTTGCTAAGTCCTCAGACATGCTTTGTTTTCCGGTTTCTTTCCTTTTTTTCCTTCTAGTTTGAGGGCTGTAACTAAGGGTGTATAGGGACCATACGGAATGTATTTTGCAAACTTGCACTGTTCACATATGTATCCAGAATTTGAGACCAGTATCCGTAAGTCCGTAACTGTATCTGTATCATAGTCGTACCTGCATCAGCATCCAGACATCCATGGTATTAAAATAGGCAAAAGCATATTCATTTAGGATTGTGGAAGTTCATGGTATTTATAACTTAAACATCTGGGCGTGACTACCATAATTGGCATCTGAAACAAACCAATCCAAAGAGAGGATTGCAGAATGATGTGATTTCAATAGGCGGTAGTTAAGACACTATTCCACTAATAAGATACTAAAAAAATGACTCGATTTTAAGCAGGTTAGATACTTCGTAATATCATATTACTAATATATTATATTTCTAACAACAAAATATGTTGTATGATGAGTATGATTATATTTATATCGTATCCTTGCCAGACATAGATGTATATGAGTTGTGTCATTGTGTATCATAATTCATATGTCTTGGTTATATCATATAAATTCAGGATGTCAAATATAGTGGGATGCCATTATTTATATTTATTGTTCTCAAGAACTTTATAATGGATATAGACATACTTGATGTACACAGGACATGTTAAAATTATATTTTAGTATTTTACTATCTATTTAGTCACTAGGCCACTTGAAATGCAACGCATATGTGAATTTTTCAGATATACCTAGTGTGTATCCTTCTCATGCCCACTACTTCAATTCTCATTAGATATGGAATATGCCACTTATTTAGTTATTTAATCACAATCGATAAACAGAGTAATCTTTCTGTATATTAGATATTGTGTATTCCCACTGTGCGGTAAAACTAGACACACATTGCTTATAGTTTGATAAGTTATACAACTACCATCATTTCAGGTGGGGAAGCGTCTTCGTCAACTAACAAAACACCCTAGAAAGAAGATTCAATCCTTAGCAGCTGAGCTGGTAGAAATTTGGAAAAACATAATTGTTGAAGAGACATTAAAGAATAAGAAAAATGGGAGCTCAGAAACGAAAGAATCTGTAAAATCTGAGCATGGAGCAAATACATCTGACAAAAAGGTCCAGAGAGTAAACTCAATTAAGGTTGAGAAACCTAGTCATAGCGGCACCTCATCATCGTCTGAGAAAAAAGTTAATGTTGTGAAGGTCGAAAAGCGAGATAGTAATAAAGAAGAAAATAAGCAAACAAATAAAACCACAGCAAATAGTGTGGCCCCACCTAAACTGACTTCCCTTGTTTCTTGTAAGGATCCTGTAAGAGACAAAATTCGTGAACTTCTCGCAGAAGCATTATGCAAGGTTCATGGGGAGATTGAGGATGAATTGAGGGATGAAGCGAATGCTGCTGACCCGTACAGAGTTGCTGTTTCGGTTGAGTCTGCAATGTTTGAAAAGTGGGGTAGATCCAACGGTGCACAAAAGCTCAAATACAGATCAATAATGTTTAATATCAAGGATGCAAAAAACCCAGATTTCAGAAGGAAAGTGTTGCTTGGGCATGTGAAGCCACAAAGGATTCTGGAGTTGACCCCTGAAGAGATGGCGAGCACTGAAAGACAAATGGAGAATGGGAAAATAAAAGAGAAAGCTTTGTTTGATTGTGAACGTGGTTTGCCACCAAAGGCCACCACTGATGAATTCAAATGCGGTCGTTGTGGGAAAAGGAAATGCACTTATTACCAGCTGCAGACTCGGAGTGCTGATGAACCCATGACGACTTTTGTAACATGTGTAAACTGTGATAATCATTGGAAGTTCTGTTAAGGAACTGACACATACAGTTGAACGTATCTGATTAATCTCTTTTGAGAAACCTTTTTCAGGTGAGATCAACTTTCAAACTGTTATATTTGAATGAGTTTTAGAAACATTTGTTTCAGTTATAGCTAGATAAGTGTTTGTCTGTGCCTTTATGTCATTTGAGGCCGTTGTGATATTATTTGTAACATTTAGTTATATGTTCGTACCTCCTCCTTAAACTTGAAATATTTAGTTATATGTCCGTGCCTCCTTTTAAACATCCATTCTATTTGTGATCCCTTTCCCTTGGCGTCCCATGAATTGCTGTCTTAGTTGACTCATCTTGTTGTTTGCTATGTTTATACATGTATTTTGATTCATGGTGTTTCTCTCCAGTAATGGTCATGGTTTTCTAGTGTTGTGTCTGGTGGAATGTGGTTTTGACACCACATTAGGCACATCTTATGAGTCGCTAATAGCTAGTTTGATATTTTTAATGTTGGAAAGGTTTCTATAATGCAGAAAAGTATATGAACACGTTGTAGCAAGAGGTGACGAAATAGATGCATCAGTTGAGTTAGAGAAGTGTGTCTGGGCCTTTATGTCATTTAGAGGCCGTTGTGATAATATCTGAAACATTTAGTTATATGTTCGTAACTTCGTACCTTCTCCTTAAACTTGAAGCATTTAGTTATACGTCGTACCTACTCCTTAAACATCCCTTTTCCTTGGTGTCTCATGAATTGCCTGTCTTAGTTGACTCATCTTGCAGTTTGCATTATGGTGTCTCTCTCCTGTAATGGTAGTGATCTTCTAGTGTCGACAACACATTGGCACATGTTATGACTTATGAGTAGCTAATCTACCTAGTTGAAGTTTTAATTTGATACTGTTATATAGGTTTCTATAATGTAGAAAAGTATATGAACACGTTGCACCAAAGATGATTGAGGTGACAAAATAGATGAATCAGTTGAGTTATAATATCAAGTCGAAACATAGAGGGTTAACAATAAACACCTAGTACACAACTCATGTACAATTTTATTGAATACAATTTAAGCAAATACCAAGTATATGTAATAATTATACAGAATTATCTAGGCTGTAAAACACGGATCCTTAAATTCTTTAGGCACATTGTTGAGTATGATGTTCATCCTTGATTGCCTGAAACACTTCTGAACTCTTATAAAATATACAAGCTCTTCTTTTATAATCCATAGGTTCTCTTCCATCATCTTTCCCCATAATTGCCTCCATCTCCATTAATTCCACTTTTTCGTTTACATCATCTACACTTTCATCCACAATTCCATTACATTCTTCACCTACTTGAACTTTTCGTATACTATCCGGTTTCATTAGCCGATCTCCATTGCAACACTTCATGGCCAATCCTTGACCCTTCTGCCACCGCAACGTTTGCTGTACTTTCAAGCTTCGCAAACCGGAAGGATTATCGTGTCCCGGCTGACATATGAAACCAAATATCTGTGGGGTATAAAGGGCATGTGAAGCTTCCATTGTCTTCAACATAATATGTTTATGTATGGGTAAGTTTGAGGATGGATTTATATAGGCATGGGGTGGTATGGGTTGAAGTGACACGTGGCAGATAATGGGAAATGTAGAGTCGTGGCAGGAAGTGTTGAGAGACATCTAGACTAGAAGGTTTTGGACACGTTTTGGAAGAGGAAGATGAATATGTTGTCTTGTTGCTGGAAAAAACCAAATTGGAAATATCCGCTGCCATATTTGATCCTCATCCAACGACTATAATCCTATGCTATGATATTAATGAAAGTTATTATGAATCAAAATTGAGATTATAATGTTTGTAATAAATAAATAACTAGGATTCAAATTACATGGAAGAGATCATGCGACTAATGTTTTGAAGTTTCTCTATTGACAAAATATCTATGACTTAAAGGTTTACCATAGGTCATTCTAACCTTACCCTATGCCAATATATAAGAAAGATATCATAAAGATATTAATTCGATACTCCGATATAAACACCTTTTGAGACAACAGACCCGTGGGAAACCATGTCTTTTAGGGAGCTTAGAGCCAACGAATCCTGCATTTTTCAAATTCAATCTAAGCTGTTCCTTAAATAATTCAAGACTATTTCGAAAATGGTTAAGGGAGGTGATTTGCACAAATCAGTGTACAAACACTTAAAGCAAGACGTATATAAAGTATGATGTCGACCAACACACCACTAGCCAAATTGATATTTGTTTCAAGTCGACACTATTATTATCATTGACTAATAACACTTGATTGATATTTGTATTATTATCATTGACTAATAACACTTGATTGATATTTGTTTCAAGCCGACACTATTATTATCACTGACTAATAATATCTTGAATAGATCTAATATTGAAACTTCCCAAATTCGACCATTTAAAAACTTTCTTCAAACGGAACACTTTATAAAGCAATGCTCGACTGTCTCTTTCGTCTCTACAATACGGACAAAGCGTCGAATTTAGGTCCATACCAAGGTGATCAAGCCAAGAGAAGATACGAGATGTAAAATCACGTGTTCCACCTCCTTTTCTATCAAAATCTATCACCTTCTGAATGATTTTCCGCAAACGAAAATTTTGCTGGTATTGTTTAAATTGTTCAAGTGGCTAGCATTCGAGCAGAATACAGAGCCTGAAGCATTTATCTCATGTATTTTACAATAAAATCACATCAAAAGATACCTCAATGAACAATTGACAAGAATGTGAAATGGCTATCAGAATTCAAGCTTATTCTTAAATAGGCAGCCATCTACAAGTTTCTCTCTTTTGACCTTATCAAAACCTGGGATGTCATACCTTTTAGAATTCATGATTAACAAGGTTGTTTTAGATACCTTATCAGTTATCCCAAAGGTTTAAATTAAAGTCAGATTTTTTACATTCAAAAGTCTGAAGAAAAGGTCATGTTGTTCAATTAACATATATCAACAACTAATGCCACCCCTTGACATACCTTGAGAAGTTCAGGAAATGATATGAGATGTTAACTCACGTATTCCATCATCTTTTCTTTCAACATCCTTGACCTTCTGAATGATATTTCGCAGGCGAGAATCTTGTCCTTCATTTGGGATGAGAGGTAGCAACATTGAAAAAGTAACATAATCAGGCACAAAACCTCGGTTGATCATTTCTTCAAGAAAAAATTCTGCCTCTTGACATTCGTTTTTCTTCAACAACTCTCTAACAATAACATTGTATGTGAAACTATTCGGCAAACAACCATTATCTGCCATATTGTGAAGTAATTCTTTAGCTTTACCAAATAACCCTTCTCGGAAAAGCAGACGTATCACCACAGTATATGTCTTCATATCTGGTTTCAATCCTTTTAACAAGAGTTCATCAAACAAATCCATAGCCATGTTATGGTTTCCACATTTGCTAAAACCATCAATTAGGGTAGTATACACGGTTATATTTTTCATCAATTCATTGTTTTCCAGAGAACGGAAGATAGCCAATGCGTCAGAACACTCGGAGTTCTTGCACATTCCGTTTAACAATATGCTGTAAGTAACTACATCTGGAGTCACACCCCTGGCTTGCATCTCATTGAAGATATCTCTTGCAGCTGTAGGATTCTCCAATTGAAACAAACCTTGCAACACAGTGTTGTAAGTACAAACATTAGGAATCAAACCTTTGTCTGAGATTTCTCGAAATATATTCATGGCCCCATCAATTCGTTTTTTCTTGCAGTATCCATTTATCAAGCTGTTATAGGTGACGATGTTTGGCCTAAGCTCCTTCTCCACCATGCGATCAACAACTTTCTTTGCCTCATCTAATTCACCACGTAAACAATATCCATCTATTAGTGCGCTATAAGTGACTACATTTGGATGTAGACCTCTACGTTCCATTGCTTGAACAGCAAACTCTGCATCTTTTACAGATCCTTGCTTGCAAAAGGCATTCACCATGGTCGTGTAGGTATGTATATTGGGAGGGACCCCTTTCTCCTCCATATCTATTAACATTCTGGCAGCTTCACCCTCTCTACCAAAGTTACATAGACCATGAATCAAAGAGGTATAAGTGATAACATCAGCATTGACGCCTTTCTCAGTCATCTCATTGAAGAGCCGTAGTGCATCATCAACCATTCTGTCTTTGCAGAGGCTATCGATGATGGCATTGTACTGTTCTACCAAGGGTTTACAAGAACCTTTTTCCATGAACTTGAGCAATTCAAGGGCCTTGCTAGTGTGACCTACTTTACAAAGCCCATTAATGACAGTTCCGTACATAACCTGATCAGCCACACATAGTTTATGTCTTTGCAGTTTCTTGAACAATTCAACAGCTTCAAAAACCCGATCAGCAAGAACAAGGCCGTTAATGAGAGTGTTATAGGTAGTTAAATTGGGAGGATGGCCTAGCTTGAAGATGGTGGCTAATAAGGCAAAACCATAATCGACTTGCTTAAGGCGGCAATAACAGTTGATAGAGATGGTCATTGTATAGAGATCACGAGGAATACACATTAAATTAATTTGGCTAAAAAGAGAAAGAGCGGTGGAATAGTGTTTCATCTTAACAATATTAATAATGAGCTTGTTGAATTCAATGATGGAAGGTAGAGGTTTTCTGTGACGCATTTCATCGAACAGTTGGAGGGCATCACTAAGCTTGGTGAATTTCGGAACACCATTAGAAGCAGAGAAGAATCTTACATTCAAAGGGTAGATTGGATTAGAAGCAAAAGAATAATCAGTGGGAAGATAATGCGGAAACAGAAGAAAGGAATTGGCTTTATTATTACGAATGCGAAATCTTTGTGACAACATTTTTAAGGATCAATATCAAACAAAGACCTTTAAATATGTTTACCAATGTTTTGAAACCCGGGTTTGGGATCGACCCAGCCGAGTCACCGGGTCAACCTGGTTTTACACACATTTCCAAAAATCGATTTTACGCACAAATATAAGTGAATAAACACCATAAGAAAATCATATCAAACAAAAATAGCACTTTAATAATGACAAATAAATAAAAAAGAGTCAAAATTATTATTTTTTTTTTTTTTTAAAAAAAAAAAGAGAGAAAATCCAAACCCGGCCGGGTTTCAAAACCCGGGTTGACCCGGGTCACTCAAAACCCGGCGGGTCACACCGGTTGACCCGGTTTTAGAAACCCGGGTTGTTTTGACCCGTTTTTTGACCGGGTTCCGGTCCGACCGGTTCGACCGGCCGGGTCGACCCGGGTTTCAAAACCTTGATGTTTACAACTGTGAATTAGTGGTGACCGGTTTATGATGTTCCTGGCTAAAAATCAACCCAACTTTCATAGTATTTGCATGAAGTTTCGAAAGATTGCCATAGTCATATAATCCGGATGATAATATGGAAAGACTTCAAAATGGGAACCACATTTTCTTAAAATCAACCCCGTCCACGTCAGCTACATCACACCCCAACCATAACTAGCTAGTGGTGACCACAAAAACAACCACAAATATAAAATCTACACACACAAATGTTTCAAATGTTTCGGTCGGCTGAGCAACCGAAACTTTGAAATGGTTGCTTGGTGACGCATTGCCTTGGGGTGGGCTAATGGGACGATGCATTGCTTATAACGGGGGGGGGGGGGGGGGGGGGGGGGGGGGGGAGGGGGGGTGGTTTCCCATTAGCATGAGCCTAAAGTATTAGATGTATATCATGGTACCTCATACTTGTTAAGTCGGTCACTCAAGTACCCAGACTCACTCAACTACTCAAATGTAGTCACTTACATCACTAATCAGAAAAGGGACAATCATACAGATCAACGACATTGTTTGTTTGCTTGTTTCCTATCTCAAGTTGAACCAACCAGTATTGCACAAGCTCTAAGTGATCCTAGTTGGGTAGAGGCAATGCAAGAAGAAATGCAACAGTTCAAGAATCAAGATGTATGGGTACTTGTTGATCTACCTGCAGGAAAAATTGCTATTGGGACCAAGTGGATTTTGAAAAATAAAAGGGATGCCAGAGGTATTGTGGTCAGAAACAAGGCAAGGTTGGTTGCTCAGGGTTTTAGACAAGAAGAGGGCATAGATTATGATGAGGTATTTGCACCTGTAGCAAGGGTTGAGGCCATTAGACTATTTCTAGCCTTTGCTTCATACATGGGATTTGTGGTTTATCAAATGGATGTGAAAAGTGTCTTTCTCTATGGCAAGATTGAAGAGGAAGTTTATGTTACTCAACCTAAAGGATTTAAAGACCCACAGAACCCAAAGAAGGTGTATAAGGTTGTGAAAGCACTTTATGGGCTTCATCAAGCTCCCAGAGCATGATATGCAAGATTGTCAAACTTTCTTTTGGAGCATGGTTATAGAAGAGGTGCAATTGATAAATGACTCTTCATCAAAAAGAATTCCAGAGATATCATTCTTGTTCAAGTCTATGTGGATGATATCATCTTTGGATCTACAAAGGAAGCTTGGTGCAGAGAGTTTGAGACCTTAATGAAGAGTGAGTTTCAAGTGAGTGCTATGGGAAGCTTACCTTTTTCTTGGGGTTACAAGTAACGCAACAGCCTAAAGGGATCTTCATCCATCAGGAGAAGTATGTGAGAGATATTCTCAAGAAATTTGACTTTGAGAATTTGAGGACTGCAACTACCCCTTATGAACCTCCAAAGCCTAAGAATCAGAATGAACCAGATGAAGTTGTGAATGTTCACCTCTACAGATCTATGATTGGTTCACTGATGTACTTAACAGCTTTAAGGCCTGACATCACATTTGCAGTCAGTGCTTGTTCAAGACATCAAGTCACTCCATTGACTTTCCCATTTGAATGCAGTGAAGAAAATTTTCAAGTATCTTAAAGGCCAACCTAAGTTAGGTCTTTGGTACCCAAGAGAATCTCCATTTGTGTTGGAAGCATATAGTGACAGTGATTATGCTGGAGCTAACCTGGATAGGAAATCTACAACAGGAGGTTGTCAATTACTTGGTAAAAGGCTGATTTCTTGGCAATGCAAGAAACAAACCATTGTGGCTACCTTATCTACTGAAGCAGAATATGTTGCTGCTGCTAACTGTTGTGGACAGATACTTTGGATACAAAATCAAAGGCTTGATTATGGGTTCAACTTCATGAACACTAAAATCTATATTGATAACCAAAGTACAATTTCAATTGTTAAAAATCCAGTTTTTCATCAAAGAACAAAGCATATTAAAATTAGGCACCATTTTATTAGGGATGCAAATGAGAAACACTTAATTCAGGTGCTTAAAATTCATACTGATGACAATGTGGCTGATTTATTAACAAAGGCTTTTGATGGACCTCGGTTTAATTACTTAGTTGTCACATTGGGATGGTTAACCCTTGAATGCTTTGTTTGAGGGGAGGCATATGCCTCTGGGGAGGATTAATGTTGTAAATTCTGTATTTTATTATGATTTTGTTCACTTTATTATGATTTTGTTCACTAACTTTGTTTTGCAGGTTTAATTTAATTTAGACTAACCATTATTTGTATAAGTTTGTCTTTTGTGTTCTGTTTTTTAGCGTTTGTTTTGCAGGTTTCTATTTCTGCTGATGGACAGAGTATGTCTGAGATTCTGCTGATCACTATGTCACATATCAGTGGAATAGAAGAAAACAGAAACAAGAAATTTTATTCATTAAAGCTTCATTACATGCAGTGTTTTAACAAGCAGTGTTTCAAGATTACAAACAAGATCAACAAACAGCAATACAACTAAACAACCACAAAAGACAACTACCCAACAACCTACACACCCAACCTCCTACTCCATCTTCCTCTTCCCCTTTCCCATGTCCTTGTCCTTGGTGTCAGGCATTCTCTTTTGAACCCCTCTTGCTTGCATATCTTTGTCCCACACTCTTCGACAAGCAAGCCCTAGGACAACCTTCAGTGGACCTTTACACCTTTGGGAGGATCGAGGCTCCTCGGGGACTGAGATCCTGCTCATGCTAGCTACAACCCTCTCCATCTCACTCGTGAAAAACTCAGAGACTGGAGTGTGTGCTGGTCTTATCACTGCTAGGGGTATTGGATTAAGAGGTTCCTCATTATCCTCCTCAGATGAAGCTGGAGATGGCTTCACCTCAGAAGGTCCCTCATCACTTGGAGGAAGTGATGGAAAGTACTGGCCATGTGGTACATTGGGGTTATATGAAGCCATCTGTCTCTGAGGTGGGAAGTACAATAACCAGTGTGGATCATTGGTAGAGGAAGAAGACTGATGATGAATCAGAGGAAATGTCAATGACTTCTGGTTTGGGGTTCATGATCTTTATTGTTGGGAGGATATTTGGTGTGTTTGGGAATTGAATGTATCTGATTTGGGTGAATTGTGATTTGAAGGCTTCTTTATAGACCTGATTATGAGTTAATGGGAGTTAATGCAACTTAATGTGAGGTGGTTGAATGGTAAGAATTTGAGATATTTACTGAAAAGCACGTTGACCATAAAGAAGATTTTTACTAAGACGAAGTTTCTACTGATGAGAGTTGCTGCTGGTTACCTTATTTGCTGCAAGAGTTCAAGTCAATCCTGCTGATGATCTTAGAACATATCAGTAGTATGGATAAACAGAACAGAACAGAAAATAGAGATTTTATTCATAATGAACAGATTACGAGGATGTTTTCAATAACATACAAAAGAAGCCAACACCTAAACAACCTAACCAACCCACTAGTCCTTCATCTTCCCTTTGCCTTTGTCCTTTGGGTCAGGCATACACTTGTGGACCCCTCTGGATTGCATATCCTTGTTATACACTCTGTGACAAGCGAGCCCTATCACGACCTTCAGTGGCCCTGGACGTTTCGGGATGACTGAGGCCTCTCAGGGACTAGGATTCTGCTCATCCCTGCTACCACTCTCTCCATCTCACTTTGAAGAAAAGTTGTGACTGGTCCAAAGATTGATGGTGGTTGTGAAGGTCCTACACCACTTGGGTTGTGAGATGGCATCTGATCTTGAGGAGGGAAGAAAGGCAATGAGTGAGGACTATTAGCAGGATGAGGATCATGTCTTCTTTTACGAGCTTGTTCCTTGGTTAGTCCTCGAGGAATTGTTGGTGGTAAGAAGGATGGGGGTGATTCTAAATCAGATGAGGAATCAGATGAGATTTCAATGTAGTTTGAGTTAGGGTTCATGGTTGCTGCTGAGTTAATGGTGTAATTAGGGATTAATGATTTGATTGGTGTGATTTGGGGATTTTTACTCCAATTTATAGGCCACGTCTAACTCATGTTTAGAAAAGTTAATGAAAATTAATGCTAGGCGGTTGAGAAGTAATTACTGAAGAAGGTTTGACCAAACAAGAGATATTTTACTGAAGAATGGTTCCTCCTGATGGGCTGTTTCTGCTGGTTGACCACATCATTACTGCTGATAGGTCAATGTGTCTTCTGATGAGTTGAATGGTTGACCGTAGTCAAACATATGTAGGTTCTTGCTGATTGACTATCAGTTTTTTGCTGATTGACTTTGGCTTCTGCTGAAGGGTCAGTTTTAAGTTTTATTTCGGGATATTATTAAAGTCAAAATTGGTCAAAGATTGTGTCCACGATTATTGCCAATTACCTTCCACGTTTAGAATTGCTACATATAACCTAAATGTGCATATCCCACTCACAAATACATGATTCCCTCTCCATAAAAACTAAAAACCATTTCAAAACTTCTCATTACCATAACCCACTCTCTCTTAATTCAATGGCGGAACTTCAATTTAAAGGAGATCACAACAAGATTGCTTTCTTGGGTAGAGCAAAAGGGGATGCACATTATGTACAAATGATGGAGTTTTTACAGAGGTCCAAGATTCACTTTGCTCTAACTCAATATCCTACTATTGTGTATGAATCATTGATTACACAATTCTGGGAAACCGCTCGGGTACAATCTGTTAAAGGGGAACCAATGGAGATAGTGGCTAAGTTGATGAGGATGAATATGTTATTATAGAGTCATTGGTTAGGGCTCAGTTACAACTTGATGATGAAGATGGTGAACATCGAGATTTTTCAGGGTCTTCATGTTATTGGTTATGAGGGTGATGGGAAGGTCTGGCACATGAACAAGTTCTGCCCTAAGTGGAGATTTCTGGTACACACTTTACTTCAATGCATCAGTTCTCAGTCGGGAGGTTGGGATCCATTCTCCACCTCTATAGCCTTTGCTATTGTGTGTTTATCTCAGGTAGAACATTTAATTTCTCTAAGTATATATTTGCTGAGATGGTTAAAACTGTAAAGGATACCAAACTCAAATATCTAATGTATCCTAGGTTTCTTCAAATTATCTTAGGCATACAGACCAATGACCCCACACATAAGCCTATTAATAAGTTGACTAGCAAATTATTTGCTTCAATGCAGTCCAAGTATACTGGGGTACACAGGCCTTTGTTACCTGCAATGTTGCCTAGTGGCAATGCAGCTACTGATGAGGGCAATGCTGCTGGTGGACAAGGACCTACTAATGCCAATGCACCGTTGGATGTTGCTGAGGATCCTTCAATTGCTCCTGATTCAAGTGCATCAGTTGCTGCTGATGCCCAGCCACCACCATCTCCTAGACCATCTACGCCTAGACCTCCTACACCACCACCATCACCAGTATCTGTTGCTCCTGATGAACATGTGACTAGTTTTGTAGAGACTATTAGGTCTTTAGGAGTAGAAAATCCTGTTGCCCATGAGGCTTCTGATGTTGACCAACCTTTTGCCTCTCCACAAACTACACCCAGTCCATTGAGACCTGCTTTTGAGGATTCTGAAAATTTAGATGCAGGGTTTCAAGATGCTCCTCTCAGGAACAATGACACTCCTGATGCCACAGGCATCTCCATGTCTATTTTGTTGAACAGGTGTCTGCAAGAGATTGATGATTTGGAAAAGGATCTCAAGACTACCAAGAAGACACTTGGAGAAGCAGTTGTTAAGTTAGTGAAAAAGGTTAAGAAGTTGTAGGATAAGCTTAAGTCCAAGAAGAGAAATGGTGTAGTGGTTGATTCTGATGAGGAAGTTGGTGAAAGCAAGAATGATATTGATTTGGATGGTCTGCGTCTTCTGGCTACCACTTCATTGAAGAGTGCTAAGGTTGATACTCCTGTTGATATGGATGTTCCAGATGATCAAAATGCAGAGGAAGCACATCCTACTACTACCAGGTTGTCATATACAAGGAGGAGACAGTTGCAAAAACTAAGGAAAGAGTCTGAAGCTAGTCCATCCACTCATGCTGCAGACACTCATGTATCAACTGATGAGCCTATGCCATCAGTTCCTGCTGATCGTTGTCTTGATATTGTTCCTACTTATCAATTAGTAGATAAAGTCACTACTGGTGTTGGATTAGCTGCTGGTTCCATTCCTTCTGTTCCAGATGTTTCCACTGATCAGACACCCATTCCTGTTGCTGGTTCTATTAGTCCAGTAGATAAAGGGAAATCTGTTATGATTGAACAAGATCCCCCTTCTAGGAGGGAATCTAAGAAAGAACTGGAACAAGAAAAGCTAAGTGAACAGGTAGCAGCACAGTTCCAAGCTGAAGAATTTGTTGCTGAGGCCAAGAGGAATGAAGAGTTGAAGCAATCTGAGGCTCTTACAAGGAAAGTTCAAGATGATTTGGATAGGATGGGTTTCCCAAAACCAACTACTTCACCTGCTGAGAGACAAAAGGAATTGGATGAGATATCTAAACAATTTACGGGTGAACATTGGGATACTCTTGCATCTCAAGTTACTTCCAATCCTGATCTAGCTCAGTCTGTACTTGGTGATGAGTTTGATATGGATGATTATGCTGAGAGAATGGTTGCATTGGTTCAACAAAGAACAAAAGTTGAGGCAGAGAAAAAGGCTAAAGAAAAGAGGGACAAGCCATGGACTAAAGCACATATAAGAGATTATATGAGAACATTTGTCAAGAATCAAAGTTCTGCTGTGTATGGTGCAACTTGGACAAAGAAGAAAGTATGGGGATTTTCAGATTCTAAATTGACTTACAGAGTATGAAAGGCTTCTTGACAATCTTCATCAGTCTGGGATCACTGTTAATAATCCCTTGGAGAAACATGGAAGTCTTTTGGGTGAGCCTGCAGCCAAAAGGTTCAAGGTTGCTGATTCTGCTGATACTCTTCAGGATTCTACTGATCCTTTTACTGCTGATGAGGGTAAAATCAATTCTCCCTCAGTCTTGACTCAGGTTGATGATTCTGCTGATGCTCCTGATGCTACTATTGCTTCTGATGCATCAATACCTATTGTGGATTCTACTGATACGGCATTTGCTGATAATCTTGGAGGATCCACATCTGCTGAAGTCTCTGTACCTCCAGCTACTGATAAGGAGCATTCTCCACCTCCAGCTGCTAAGGATCCTGAAGTTTCTGAGGTTTCACAATCTGCTACTACTCAAGCTACAGAGTCCATTCCTTCTGATGCTCAAAAGCCTATTCCTACTGAGGACCCAGAATCATTTCCTACTGATAGTAATCCTCATGCTAATACTGATGCTTCTGCTGAACCAACTGATGCTCCTGATATAAACATTCCTTGTCCTTCTACTCCCGGTACTAGGAAGAAGAGTGTTGCAAGGAAAAGAAGGGCTTCTAAGGGTATTGATGTGCCAGCAGATGATAGTACATTCATTGAGTTTGATGATGATGATGATGATGATGATGATGATGAGGATCATGTTGTTTGGGAAAAAGTGGTTAAATGGGAACTTGTTGACTCTACAGTGGGTCAAGGACAAGTTAATGTGATCCACAGAATAGATGGTTCCACAAAGCACTTCACTTTTCTTAGTGAAATATTACACATGGCGGATAGACAGGATATTCTTTCTTTATATGGATGGGTGACAGACTATTATAAATCTCATAAGCCAGAAGGTATTGGTATGTTTCTACTTGGGGATTTATATGTTCTATGTGACTCTTCTTATTATGTTAGCAAAGGGTTTAAAGCTTGGAAGGGATAACAGTCTTGGACTGTAGATAGTTGGAGATATTTTCCTCTTTCCAATGTGCATATGGTCTTTACTATAGCTGGTAACACTTTATATATGTGGGGTGATGTGACATATCCTATTACTATAGAGGTTTTGAAGCAGATTCTTGAAGTGAAGTTGACTGTTCCTCCTGACATGGTGGGGGAATGATATGCATAATGCTGAACAACTTGTTAGAGCCATAAGAAGGAGTCTTCTTGTCAAACAAGAATTGGCAACCAAGTATGTTGTTCATCTTGAAACTTCACTAAGGTGATCTCGTATTATGTTATTGTATATTTGTTTCTTCTTATTTTTATTAAAAAAAAAAAAAAAAAAAAAAAAAAAAAAAAAAAAAAAAAAAAACCAGCTTTGTATAGTGTCATTCTTTGTTGTTTGCAGGTTTTGGTGTTGGTTCATCCCCACACCTTATATGGTTATCAACTTACCATGATGTTTACTATTCCATCAAAAAGTTAGCTAGTCCAAAGGGTACAGCTTTGGTAAAGACACATCAAATCTGTTGATAGCTGTAATGGTTTGCTCAAAACCATAGGGTACTCAACTCACCCATGCTTCATTGCTGAGAGTTGAATGGTCATCAATTCACCATGGATTTTTCCTTTTGGATTCCTAAGAATTGGCTAGCCCATATGTGTATGGCATGTGGTAAAGGCAGTGGAAAACCATATATGGTTACTAATTTACCAAGGTTTAACCAAAGAATTAGCTAGTCCTGAGCAAACGGCTACAGGTAAAGACATATCAAATCCGTTTACAGCTGATGATTTGCTACAACTCATATGGTTATCAGTGTACCATAGTTTTTGAACTTAAACATTTGGCTACTCCAGTAGTAATGGCTATTGGTCAAGAGACATCAAAACCATTAATTTTCAATGATTCACCTCTAACAGGAGTTAACACACCTGGAAGTGATGAGAATAGTATGAAACTTATGTTTTGATGTACATTTTGTCATTTGTTGCTGCAAAGAATGGATGCTTAAAGTTTTTGCTGCTGATAGTGATGCTGCTGATTTGTTTCTTTGCTGTTGATGTTCAAAATTCAATCCTCTTATTCTGCATGTTAAAGATCTATCAAGAAACTTGAAGTTAACCAAGTCAAATTCAATTTTAGGGGAGGATTGTTAGGAATTATTGAAGACCGAAGATTTTTTCTGCTGATGACTTCCTGCTGACAGGTTCCTGCGGATACTTATAGTGGTTTCTGTTGATGCTTGGTTCCTGCTGACGATAGACATTCTGCGGATATAGTTAATCCATAGCATTGGAAGTTCTTAGAAGATTATATTTAGTTTATTTTAGGAAAAGATGTGTAATATATTTTATATTCTTGGATTACACGTTTTCTTGTAAGAGAGGTTAGGGTTCCTTGTAGTATAAAAGGAACATCCGGATGCATGTTTTGATACACGACTTGTTTTCAATCTTTAGTGATTAATAAAAGATCCATAGAGGATCAGAGAATTATTAGTATATTGTGTTCATAATACTTGTGTTTAAATTCCGCATAGATACAAGTATACAGAGATTTTCCATATAGTATTGCTTTTGATTACATTGGCAATCTATCAATCCATTGGCTCAAAGATCTATCAAGGAGTAGATCCTACACATTAGGTCTTCCGTCCTTCAAAAATCAGATTAATATCGAGTGAGCTAATTGCTCACATATCAGATACTATTAAACTGATAAGAACATATACTACACTTGATCTTAGCCAAAAGGTCGAGAAAGGTATCCTTGGTAAATAGTTGGGCCGCTGTTCTCATAGGGACCATCAATTTGGTTGTTTGATTCAGTCAATCTATGTGGGAAAATAAGTGGTTTTAGTAAACGAAATTGTTGGTCTTTTGCTTGTTTTCCTATTGAACTATGTAACACACATTTTGATATCTTCATCTAAATTCACAAACTGCATTGGCACTTTTATTAATAATTCAATACTAATATGAATATTCGTTTTCAGTTTCCCATATTGGCATCCACCTACAAAGCCCAAAATAGTTTTATCTTAATAGGTTTAAACGAATGCCACTTCAAGAACAACTTGACAACTAAAATGTAACACCCCCATTTTTAAAATATTTGCAGCGGAATAAAGATTGGGTGTTACTTCATAGCTCATAGTTTTTCAGCAAAAAATGATTATCATTTATTCTTTTTAAAATATTTATCATTCGAATATCAAAGTTTGTAAAAATGAGGTCCCAGTGGTTTCAAAGTTTGTTAAATAAGTTTTCGAATGATAGTAAAAATTTATAGCCTTTTTAAGAATTCGTGCTCCTCCGTACCATCCTTGCTCATTATGGACCTGAGATAAACACATGCTAAAAGTGTCAACACAAAGGTTGGTGAGTTCATAGAGTTTTATGGAAAACCCTTTATTTTGTTAAATTTCAGGAATATTTGGTATTGATAAAATACAAACAATAATGAAACAAGTATTGAGTATATTGACTATAATCACAAATAAATCATATAAGTATTCAATCACATTCAAATAAAGAAATCAATAATCCTAACATGAGCTGGAAACTCATGATGCTAATTTAATAACATATATAATTCACGTATGGTCAAATTCCTATACAGCTGTATCTAAATATATGTTGAAAACATACATTTCCTTTATAGATATTGCACCAAGCTTCATGACACACAAGCTTAACCAAAAGAGTTGTTTTATCAAATCAATGATAAATTTTTCCCTCTAATAATAGGTGATTTGCCAATTCCTATTTGTCTACAAATATAGTGTATCACGACTAATACGACTAACCATTTGCAAATGGCATTCCGTCAAGTATTAGTGGGACATGAGGTCAGTCCTTAACAGGTTTCGAATCTGTTCACTATATTCGCGCCCACTTTACATGTGATTAATGGCTCATGATTGAGGGACTTTATGGCGATAAGGTAACTTAGGCAATATCAAGGTAATAATGGGATCATTCAGAATAACATCATGTAATCACGTATCATACCACAGTAATCAGTTTGAGAATATTATCGTTTGAGTATCAGTAATTCAGTTTAAGTATTTCGCCAGTAACACTTGTATATCACATACCACAATAATCGAATTGGAAACATTTTTATATGAGTATCAGTATTTCAGTCAAGTAATTCATCAGTAAAATATATATATCACATACCACAATAATCAAATTGGAAGTATTATCATATGAGTATCAGTATTTCAATTAAGTGTTTTGTCATGTATTGTATATATCACATTTTAAATCACAAACCATTTTATATAAATATCAATTAGGAAATTGATTTGTATCATGTATTTTATTCATATACTTATCAAAGTATCAAAGTATATGTAAGCATGTATCTCCCCCAATGAGTTAAAAACAATTATTGGAAATGGGGCTATGACTCACCTGGATTGATTTGGAAATGATGAAAAATAAAGTAGGATGAGATTTATGGGAATGATTATGGAACGTCTTTGATACGGAACCTGATAAATAAATTTATCTGAGAATTTGACCAAATACCATTTGGTAAATACAAACGAATAACGAATAACGAATAATAATTATTCGTTATGACGAATAGATGATGTGCAGTGTAATTATTATGTCATGCATGATATGATAAAATACTTTATTATCCATCGAAGTTTTACCTTTTTAAACGTAAGTAAAAATATTACTTTTGAAATATCGTTATATATATTATTAACGTAAAAATAAATAATATATATATATATATATATATATATATATATATATATATATATATATATATATATTATATATATATATATATATATATATATATATATATATATATATATATATATATATATATATATATATATAAAACATAATAAAATGCATATGACGTGATGGTTGGCGAAAAATAGAAAATAAAATAAGAATGTCAAATAGATTATGTTTAGTCCTTGTCCTTTTCCAATTTTACACTTTTTATACTAACGGCGTTAGCGTTACACCGTTAGTCCTTTTCGTATCTAATTTACAATTATAGTCCACTACTTGTCCAAAATTACAATCCAAGCTTGAAACATCATATAATATCAATTTTTATCCTAAACTTTCTGTTTTGACAGTTTTAGTCCAAGTTTTTAAGGTTTTGCAGTTTTAGTCCTTTTAGGTGTCGTCGCGTTACATTTTTAGTCCAAAACCACAAAAATGATTATAAAAATTTTATAAAAATTTCCGTAGCTTATTTTATTAATTCTAAGCTTATTTCAACAGCTTATTTGATTAAAAGCTTATTTTTCTAGCTTATGGGCCTTAACGAGCCAACTACAAAGCCCGTTAAGATTTTTAGAGGTGAGGGCATGTAAAATGTTTTTGGCCTGAACTTGGGCTACTTTTGTGATTCCAAAAATATTTCATATGGGCCCAGTTGACTTACGGATCATGATTTCTTGTTGGGCCTTGGATAAGCCCACTCGACAAGTATTAAGTTTTATTAACAAATTTTGGTTTTGAAAACTTTATGAATATCGATTCAATTTAGCTCATTTTAGGTGTCGAAACGTGAGTATTTTTACAAGATGTATAAATGAAATTAATAGTTTTCTAGGTGGTCTATTAGGTCGAGCAAAAATATGGTATACTTGTTAAGTGAAATTTATTGATACACGAGTGGATTGTAACATGTTTGTATCGTTTATATATTTTGAAAATCTTAAAAATATTTCTAAGTGTTTAGGTGTTGTTTTCATGCGATGGAACATGATTCAAAAATGGTTTTGTTTGATGCGTGTAACGTGAAGCTAACATGCAATAGGTGTGTATCGTGACTCCTAAGCCTTCCAAGATAGAGGCTAGCCACTCTTAGTGTACTACGTGCATATGTATACTTAAATAAATATGTGAAATAATAATACGTTTAGTAAAAACACAACGTGATGCATGAATATGTAAAACGTATGAAATTGAGTTCAAGAGAGATTTGAAATGACTTACAACACCTTTTAGGTGGTTGAGAGTCGAGAGGGAAAGGATGGAGCACAAGGAAATTCTCGTCTAACGTATACTCCAAATAATATACGTATCACTTAAACCCGAAAATCCTTTTCTTGCGTCCAAACTAGATTGAAATCGACTTCAGGTCTTGTAGGAGTAGTTTTTAGGAGGTAATAAATATTTGAGAGATTATGAGAATTGTGAGAAATGGAGACATGCATGAACGTACATATATTTCATTTTGAATGATTCGTATGGTGTGAATTCATTCAAGAAAACATAGGAACTATTCTTTGTCAGTGACATAGCCTCCTAGTACGAAATATATGCTTATTCTATTTGGTTGTGAGAGCTAGAATTGAGGTGATTGTTTGGTGATTCACATATCAATGTCGACATGTATATATTACACCACACGATTTGCATAATCTAGTACTACTTGATTATAGTTGATCATAGTTGATATTTAAACATGAAAACATGCTTGAAATATTATTAGGATCATTTAGAAACAAACCGGGATTAAAACGGTTAAGATTTGAGTGATATATGAATTTGATTGGGTCGAGTACATGTTGATCACTTTGCCATTTAAAAACGTATCAAACGTCGTCCAATGAACTTGGGATTTGACACACTCATATTTGGCTAGGTGATGAACAAGATGGTGTAAAAATATTGGGGGATCGTGTGTAAGGATTTGGAATACGCGAGATGATTTGGAGCATGGTTAGTTGACTTATATGAAATATCAAAAATGAAAATGGGTTTTGTTTTGGGCCGGTTGGGCTTAGGAAAGAACAAGGCCCGTTTAGTGTTGTAATTAGTGTTATTAGTTAAGATTAGTGATTTATTAAGATTTTGTTAATCGTGTTGAGAACTTGTTTTGTCGTTTGACGAATTTTGCAATATCGTAATCGTGACCATTTTAATATACTAAGAAAATTTTAAATTTCCCCGTAAAAATGGTGATTACAATAATGACAAAGATTATTTATTTAATTAACCGAAGTTAATTATACGAATTTTTGCGAGGTTTTACAGTAAACGTATACCAACAACCAATACTTAAAACACCGCCTAAACCACCAAAACGGCCTACACTACCAACCGAAACACCAATAAAAACCATTGGCGATGGTGGTTGTGGTGTCGCTGATTGGTGGTGGCAAAAGAGGGGTAGTTAGAGAGAGAGAGATAATATACTTCTAGAGAGAAGTGAAATGATTAGCTATAATATAAAAACACATTGGGGCTGTTTTGGGGGTTGTTTATATAGGCATTAGAAACTTTGAATTTTCCAGCATTGAAATATAGTGTGTTTCCATCCTCCTTTCGTGTCCAGCAAAAACATTCGTGTTTCTAGTCATCCTTTCCTTCATTAGTTTCCACAGAATACTTGCCTTAGGTTAATGCAATACTTTCCTACAATAGTTCCTTAATTAAAACGCTGCAATGGTTCCTAACGTACAACACATGCATTTAACTTTCTTGGTTTCCTTTTTTACTTCTGATGCATTTCAATATTATTGTCCAGCCATGCATTTAACTTTTATTGACTTCTCATTCGTTTCCTTTATGTAGCAACATTTCCTTTTTATTTTTTTTTCAACATTTCACTTTTATTGAAAGGGTATTATGGGTATTGACCAAAAGTTAAGATTTCACTTTTTCACTTTACATATTTTTCCATTATAAGTAGTAAAGATAAATATAATCTTGCATCGTCTATCCTTTTGTCCAACGGCCGTTTGTTTTTAGGGTTATCTTTTTGCAGCGTCTATCATTTTGTCCAATGGTCGTTTGATTTTGCATTTTTTCGTTCATTTTTACACGTTTTCGTCCATTTTGCACGTTTTTATCCGTTTTACACGTTTTTGTTCGTTTTTGCACGTATTCGTCCGTTTTCACACGTTTTCGTTTATTTTTGCACGTTTTCATTCGTTTTCACACGTATTTGCACATTTTTGACCGTCTTTACACATTTTTGCACGCTTTCGTCTGTCTTTACATGTTTTTGCACGCTTTTGTCATTTTTACGCGATTTAATTTGTTTTTGCTTGTTTTCATTCGTTTTTACACGTTTTCATCCGTTTTTACACTTTTTCGTCCGTTTTTATACGTTTTTGCACGTTTTCGCCTTTTATACATGCTTTTACACGTTCTCGTCCGTTTTTACACGTTTTCGTTCATTTTTGCATGTTTTCGTCTGTTTTTACACGTTTTCTTTCGTTTTTGCACGTTTTCATTCATCTTGCACGTTTCATCCGTTTTTACACATGTCATCGGTTTTTGCACGTTTTCATCCATTTTTGCATGTTTTCGTTCAGTTTTACACGTTTTTGTTCGTTGTTGCACGTATTCGTCCATTTTTTTTCTTCATGTTTTGGTCTATTTTTTAACACGCAAAAACGAACGAAAATGTGTAAAAATAGATGAAAAATATAAAAATGGACGAAAATATGAAAATCGAATGAAAATGTATAAGAACGGATGAAAAATTGTAAAAATGAACGAAAATATGTAAATAGGGACAAAGTCACGCAAAAAAGAGGAAAACGTGCCAAAAAATGGACGAAAACGTGTAAAACGGATGAAAACTTGTAAAAACGATGAGAAACGCTAAAAATGAACGAAAACATTTATAAACGGACGACAACTTGCAAAATCGAATGAAAACGTGTAAAAACGGATGAAACCGTGTATATACGACGAAAACGTGCAAAAACCGACGAAAATGGGCAAATACGTGCAAAAAGAATGAAAACATGCAAAAACGAACGAAAACGTTTAAAAATAGACGAAAACGTGTAAAAACGGACGAAAAAAATAGAAAAACAAACAGCCGTTGGACAAATGGATAGACGCTGCAAAAAGATAACCCCTAAAAACAAACGGTCGTTGGACAAAAGGATAGATGTTGCAAGATTATTTAACCTATGGGACTAACGTGTAAGATTTTTTTGTGCATAATAGTAATTTTGTTAGTTGATTATGTATAATGAGTTAGAATTGTGAGTACATTAAGTATTTGTAGATTTTACCCTAATTATTTTGCATCGATGAGCGTCTTTTAGTCACATCTTTTGTCAGGGACGAAAATGAATCTTAAAGTTTCCAACAGTGAGGCCGCATGCAGTGGCGGACACAAAGACATTCAAATAGGGTCTGCACATTCAATTTTTTTTACAGGATTTGTTAGTTCGTCAATTTTTAAGTTGGGTGTGCACTATTTTATTAGGAATGTGTTCACCAAATTTAAAGGACGTGTGCACTTTATTTTCTTTTTACACTACGAATGATTTTCGGAGGGTATGCCTTAAGTATGTCTGCGTGACTGTGTCTGGCCACATGCACTTTGAAACATTTGAAAAAGAAAGGAAGAAACATGCAATTTACTCTATACTAAAATAAGCAGCGCAACAAGAATCCACATTCCAGCACAGAGAGGAATGTGCCTATGTGGCACTAGATCTTTCTAAATCCAGTATACTACAAGAAAAGATACAACTTAATAAACAACCTAACGCAACACATGTCAATAGCTTAATATACTTTAAGAAAGCTTACGAAATGACGTGAGATATTATATCAAGTATTCCAGCATCCTTTTTTTCTACATCTTTTAGCTTCTGAATGATACTTCGCAAACGAGAATCTTGTCCTAAGTTTGGCATAAGGGGTAGCAACATTGAAAAGGTAGAATAGTCAGGCATAAAACCTCTGTTAATCATTTCTTCAAGGAAATTCTCTGCCTCTTGATGCTCGTTTTTCTTCAACAACTCTCGGACAATAGCATTGTATGTGCCACTACTTGGCATACAACCATCCTCTTCCATCTTTTTAAGCAATTCTTTAGCTTTATCAAATAACCCCTTTTGGAAAAGCACCCATATCACCACCGTATATGTCATTATAGTAGGCTTCAATCCTTTCAACAATAGTTCATTAAACAAATCCATTGCCATGTTAAGGTTCCTAGATTTGCTAAAACCATCAATTAAGATAGTATACAAACCTGCGTCTTGTTCGACCATAATTGTAAAAGTCTTGTTAGACAAGGTTCAAAGTACAGCAAATGAAAGCCAATAGACTGAACTTGTTAGTTAGATAGTTTACAACTGAATAGCGGTTAAGTTAGTTATTATGGTTAGTTAGTTATGGTAGTTAGAAGGTAGTTATGATTCGGTTACATCGATTCATGAACAGTCATGATGGTTCAATCAGAACCTTATATATAGGAGTCATATGTAAACGTTTTATAGTGTGTCTAGTATAACAATGTAACAGATTATGTTGTTATTAATATTAGAATCGTATTCTTGTAAATCTTGTTCATAATATCAATCCTGGCATCATCAAACAGCCTGTGTATCATTGGTATCAGAGCAATACAAGGAACAACAATAACAAAGAAAACAAATTGATCACTTGTTTTTGAAGAAAAAAAAACGAAGGTTTGCAAGATTACAAGTTGTGATTCAAGTTTTGATCATGAAGATCAAAAGAGGGAAAAGACACCAAGGAAAACACGTTGGGAACAGAAGAGACTCGGTGACAAGTGGAAGACCATTGCAAGTTTACAAGGCCTGACAGATGGTGAAGAAGAAGCACTAAGAGATTGCTATAGAAGCTTCATTGACATGACTCAGATGTATTATGAGACTGCAAGGTGCCTTGGCATGAGAAGCCCAAGAAAGAAAGAAATGGCTAAGAGCAGTAGGCCTGCAATTGTAAAAGAACCAGAGGGCAAGAACCAAGAAGATGCAGGAAGAAAGGAGTCACAGAACAAAGACATGGACAAAAAGACACCGTTTGGAGTTAGGATTAGAAGGCAATGTCAAATAAGAAAAACAAACAACTCATTTGTTTGGAGAAAGGATACCAAAAGATTTTCAAGGTTGTTGCGGATACGGTTGAAAGGATACAAAGAAGAAGAACATCAAGGATTGTTCTTGTTGAAAATGTTTTGGAGATAAATAACAAAACAACAACAACAACAAAAGGAAAAACAAACACTCGTTTGTTTTGGAAGGATACCGAGAGAAGTATTCAAGTATTTTGTGTGGAAAGAGACATGGAATTCGAGATAAAAGAAACAACAACAATGAAAACATTATTTGATTGTTTGGAAGGAAACCGAGAACAAGAAGTTCTAGGGCACGGTTTGAGGAAGAAGAATTTAAGTCGACACAAAAGGAAACACCAACGTGAGGAACAAGTTCGTAACACCGGAAAGAAAAAGAAGGAACTCGTTTGTGGACATAATCAAAGTCGACAAGAAAAGAAGAGAACGCGTAGAAAGACGTGAAGATTTGAAGAACAAGACTTAAACACTTAGGGGGAAATTGTTGGACCATAATTGTAAAAGTCTTGTTGGATGGTATGTGTTAATTTACATACCTTTTCATAGCCAAATATTGACCCAAATAGACTAATTATGTTAACAAATGCCAAAGAATGTGTGTTTTTATGTTTGTGAACGTGCAGGTACGAATATATCGTAAAAAGACGAAAAACAACAAAAACCCGGCAAAAACGAGCACGAGAGTAGAATGAGTCAGAAAGTCAAGCTGGAAATCAAGTTGAGCTTCGTAAAGTCAAAAGAGATCCCTAAAGTTTGAAGATTTGCATGATTCATCATTTTCGGGAATGTTTGAAGAATTGTCAAAATTGGTCGCTGCATTTTGAAAGTTGATACATTCAGTCCCTTTTGGAAATTATTGAAGATAAAGTCAAAGTCAACCCTTTGGGAATTATTATTGTCATAATTAGTCCTTGAAAGTTACTTTAGAACATAGGCAAGATCAGTCCTTGAAATTTCAATTAATACAAGATTGGTCCTTGCTTTTTATTAGTATAAAATCTGAAAATCCAAACAACAAAATAAACCATGATCTAATTCATTTCTCAAAGCCCACTTTTCAAATATAAAAGCCCAAACACAACATTCCTATACCCGAGCCTAATGCATTACGGGTCAAAGTATTATTACTTGGTCAAAGAGGTCAAAACTAATGGTCAAACAAAGATAAATAATTACCCCGCCCCTTTTCCATCCCCAATTTTCCCTTTTTACCCAAATATGGTGAACCCTAACCCCCAAATATTGATAATAACCGCAATTAAGGGTAAAGTTGTCAAATCAAGAGAGCTTCTAGAATGTCAGTGATGTCAGAGTATCAAGAAGCACACGGGGGGACACATGGCAACCTCTGATTGGTTTGGACGCGTCACAAGGCTTGATCAAAGGGTGGATATCAACTGAGCAATGATTAGAGTTAATCTCACGGTCCTGAGATGATATAAACAAACACAACTCACACGGATTGCCAGCTTGGCAATCCGTGAGCCAACCCTCACTCCTCTCCTATAAATAGAGCTAGTTGTAGGCTTAGTTAGTGTGTATTATTTTAGCTTATCGAAGTTCTGTCAAAATTTTATTAGAATGTATTTAGCTTAGATGTTGTAATGTTACTTTGAAGATTTAATAAAAGTTTTCAGTTTCCTTTTATATCATTTAGCTTATTAATCATTTCATACTGCTTATTTTGTCTTATATCTTTCTCATTCTGTTTAATCTCAGTTTTCATTAGCTTAACTACTATTACTCTTTCCTCAGTTTAAATAATTTTCAGAAAAATAATAAAAAATCAGAAAATAAGAAAAATAAAAAAAATATGTTTTCATTTTGTTAAATTAGTTTTGAAATAAGTTGAATTAGCTTTTATAAAAGTAGTTTAAACTCTGCAGAACTTTGTACAATCTGATTTCATTCAAAATTTTAGTTCTCAAAATCAGTCAACAAAAGTCAACTGACTTTATTCATTGGAATCCTGTGGTGTTGTGGATAGTTATGGATAGATTTGGAAGGTCCTGCCTATCCTAAAGATTGGCAAGCTTAGTGAACCTCCTCAATTTGTGCTGAGGAGGAAGTGCTTTGTAAGTTTTGAAACAATTTTAGTTCATCTCAAAAGTTACTAATGTAGATCTGTTATAATTAGTAATATTACTGTTTCATTGATATTGCTTACTGTATTTGTTGCTATTATAGTTTGACTGTTCATTAGATTTCTTCTGGTTGTTTGATTCATGGTTAGAATAGTTCTTATTATTGACTGTCTTGGTGATTGAATTGTTAGTGTGCTCATCTGTTAGATCTAGTGTTTCTTGGTGTTGAATTGTGATTCAAATAGTATGTGTAGATTGATATTGTAAGACTGGAAGGTGTTTTGTTGTCTGTTGCATTTAATTGGATTGAAACTGTTATGTTTAGGGGTGTTTGGATCTACACTTTGCTGAGTATTATAGCTGATTAGCTGATATAGATTGTACACACATAGGTCATATTAGTTTAGTAATAGTTTTTTGAATCATAAAATTAACTGTGTAGTTTGCTAATCGTCATAGTTAGCTTATTATCTCATTAATAGTTAAGTAGATTAGAAATCAGTGATTAGCATTGAAGTTTTAGTAATACAATAGATCAAATTAGATTAAAATTGATTAATAATAGCTTAATATAACCATTTAGGAGTAGATATCAGCTGTTAAATTTGCATTTAGTCAAAGTAGTATAGTTTTAAATAGTAAATTGTTGCATTGGAATTCAGTTCATAAGCTGCTGAACTTGGTTGATTTTTGAGTAGCATACATTAGTTTTTGGTCATAGAATTGCTTGAAATTGTATCTCAGTTGTTCAAACTAGCTTTTGCCCCCTTCAACTGATACTTAGTAGCTTATTTGTAGTGCTTTTAGCAACTGTTTATAAGCATAGTTGAAACTAGGTGTTTGATTGATCATAGAGGGCTGCAATTGATCATTTGAGCTTGTATTTGTGTTTGGTGAATATTTCTGAGCTTCATTTGAGTAGTTTTAGTGTTGTGCATCATTGAATGCTTCTGTATCTGTCTGTGTCTATTCTGCTTATGAATTGAGCTTATTGATTGAGCTTATTGCATTATATCTGTTATTCTGAGGCTTTCTGTGATTGCACTTGATCATATTTTGTATATCTGAGCATAATAAAGTTTCATAAGTCTGTGTTGAGAGTTTCATTCATTTTGGTTCATAAGTGCTTATAAATAAGCACTTGTGAATAAGCAGTTTGCAAAAATAAGCACTTATTCAGCTTCTTTTCACTTCAAAATTTTTCTCCAAGTTATTTTTATTATTTTTGATTTTCTGGAATTTTTTCAGATTTTTACAAGCTGTTTTGATATTTTTCTTCATTTTCCTTTGATTTTATACATTTTTAAATATATTCTAATAAACAAAAATCCATAAAAATTTAGAAAAAGCTGTGAAAAATACAAAAATATTTTAGGAAATTCTTTTATGATATTTTAAATTTTTCAAAAATTAATTTTCATTTTTCCCCTTTATTTTTCTATTTTCTTCCATTTTTAATTCATTTAAAATTACAAAAATCAAAATAAATTCATAGAAAATAAAAGAAAAGTAAAAAAAATAATTTTCTTTTTCTGGAAATTCATTTTAGTAGTTTAAGATTTTTAAAAAATAATTTCACATTTGTAGGATCATTTTTCAAATAAAGTTACGTTTTAATAAACGCGTTTGCATTTCCGTTTTTACGTTTTCAATTTTAGTGCATATATAGCTTGTACTTCTTGCATAATTTATCGTTGTTTGTTATTATTTGAATTACTTGATCACTATTTTTACTTTCATCACTTCTCAATTCACGATTTACACGAATCAATATTCTTGATTCCATTCACCTTCACTCGGATACGACTCGGGTGATCCGTATTTTGTGCGGATCATTTCGATATTATACTACTATACTATAATAAGTTGATTTTCACACAATCATTGGACAAGGTTCAAAGTACAGCAAACGAAAGCCAAGGGACTGAACTTGTTAGTTAGATAGTTTACAACTGAATAGCGGTTAAGTAAGTTATTATGGTTAGTTAGTTATGGTAGTTAGAAGGTAGTTATGATTCGGTTACACCGATTCATGAACAGTCATGATGGTTCAATCAGAACCTTATATATAGGGGTCATGTGTAAATGTTTTATAATGTGTCTAGTATAACAATGTAACAGATTATGTTGTTATTAATATTAGAATCTAATTATTTAAATCTTGTTAATAATATCGATCCTGGAATCATCAAACAACCTGTGTATTACGTCTTTCATCATTTCATCCTTTTCTAGCTTACAGAAGAGAACTAATGCATCAGAAACCTGGGAGTTGTTGCACATTCCATTGAACAAGATACCATAAGTAAGTATATCTGGATTCAAACCCTTGGCTAACATCTCATTAAAAAGTTGTGTAGCGGCTACAGGATTCTGCGATTCAAACAAGCCTTGAAACATACTACTGTAAGTAGAAACACTAGGAATCAAACCCTTGATTTGGATATCTCGAAATATATTCAAGGCCTCATTAGCTTTCTTATTTTTACAATATCCATTGATCAAGCTGCTATAGGTGTTGATATTGGGCTCCATACCTCTCATCACCATACGATCAAGAACTTTATGAGCTTCACCTAATTCACCAGGCAAACAGTACCCATCTATAAGTGCACTATAAGTCACTACATCTGGATGTAGACCTTTTCATACCATTGCTTGAATAACAAGCTCTGCATCTTTTACTGAACCTTGCTTGCAAAATGAATTTACCAATATTGTATATGTATGTAAATTGGGAGGGATACCTTTCTCCTCCATGTTTGTTAACATTCTTGCGGCCTCACTCTCTAGACCAAAGTTACATAAACCATGAATTAAAGAGCTATAAGTAATAACATTAGCATTGACGCCTTTCTGGATCATATCATTGAAGAGCCGTAGTGCATCATCAACTATTCTGTCTTTGTAGAGGCTATCGATGATTGCATTGTACTGATCCACCCACGGTTTACAGTCCATTTTCCATGAACCTAAGCAACTTAAGGGCCTTTCTAGTATACCTACTTTACAAAGCCCATTAATGATGATTCCATACATGAAAGTTTAATCCCTCACATGAAAGTAGAAGGGTCGTCATGTAAATAACCTATAGTATGTTTAATATGCATTTAGAAGTTATAAATTAGTATAAGGGTGCATTGTGACTAGAACAAAGATGGTAACCTCCATCAGAAAGAATCGACGCCTCCAGGAGATGTACCGATTCAGAAAGAGGGGCCAAACTGATTCATCAAAGGACAAGACTTTTCATGAAGGGTTGTGATGGTTAGAAGGTGTCTTTTAGATTAGTATAAATAGATAGGATTGATCTCATTGTAAACAACTTTTTTTACAGCAATAAAAATTAAGATTCTTGTTGATCATTTGTTTTTTCAATTTCATTATTATTTACCAACAGTGGTATCCGAGCGGTTATCATTCTTGGGAAGAAGAAGAACTCGGTCATTTATCTATCGACAATCGATCAGAACTTAGAGATTGCAATCGGATCGATCAGAAGGCTTCACGCCCAGATTCATCAAAGAAAAAGAGGGTTATTGTTCTATTTTTCTACTGATCCATCAGAGGGAAAAAGAAGTTTGGTCGGGGGATTGAGATCATTAGCAGGAAGGCGGGCTTGATTATCATTAGCTAGAAGGCGGGATTGATTATCAACAGCGAAGCGGAATTGATCAGGATCAACGGCGAGGAAGCAGGTTTGATTCTCAGAAACGGAGAAGCAGGATTGATTGTTATTAGCAGAAGGCGGGATTAACAATCATTGGCAAGACGAGTTTGAATTTCAACAGCGAGGCAGGTTTGATCAAGAACTAGAGGATCAAAGAAACCAGGAAGGAAAAATAAGAAGATGGAAGGCGACGGATCCAAGAAAAATAAGAACGAACTTACGAAGGATAGTGGAACATCAATGACGTTCCAATGCCCAGTTCTCAACTCTAAAAATTATACTATTTGGGCATTAAGGATTAGGGCAATCCTTAACGTCCATGGAATTTGGGAAGCAGTGGAACCTATAGCGGGAACTGAAGTGGATCAAAAGAAGAACAACACAGCAGTTGCAATGTTATACCAAGCACTTCTAGAAAACATGATATTGCAAATTGCTAATCTTACTTCGGCAAAGGATACTTTGGATGCGTTGAAGGTTCGGCACATAGGAGTTGATAGGGTTAAAGAAGCGTGGTTACATACACTTGAGTCAGGATTTGAATCTTTAAAGATGGATGCTAATGATTCACTCGATGTCTATGCAGGAAAGATTAGTGAGATTGCATCACAAGCAAGCAGTCTCGGATATACCTTGGACGATAAAAGATTGGTTCGTAAACTTTTGGGCTCAGTACCAGAAAAGTTTCTTCAAATTGTTGCTGCAATCGAACAATTTGCCGATCTTAATACGATGCCATTTCAAAAAGCCGTTGGGAGATTGAAGGCTTTTGAGGAACGCACCAAGAAGCAGACAAAGGAAGAAGACGTGACTAGTAGACTTCTATTCACGGAAGCAGATAAAAAGTGAAGGATAAACACCAGAGATGTGAACACTGTAGTTGTGGAAACTCAAATCAGGGAGACTTTGGACGAGGCCAGGGAAGAGGTCAGGGATCCAGGAAAGGTCAAGGCGATACTGGAGTGCAACGGGACAAGAGTCGCATATGGTGTCATAAGTGTCATAAACTTGGGCATTACAGGAACGAATGTCCAAAATCAGAGAAAAAGGAGGAGGCAAACCTGATCTGGGATGTAGACGACGAACCAACACTACTCTGACGGCAAACCGGATATTGAAGATGTTCATGATTAAGGGGGAGAATGATAGTTTAATCCCTCACATCAAAGTAGAAGGGCCGTCATGTAAATAACCTATAGCATGTTTAATATGTATTTAGAAGTTATAAATTAGTATAAGGGTGCATTGTGACTAGAACAAAGATGGTAACCTCCATCAGAAAGAACCGACACCTCCAGGAGATGTACCGATTCAAAAAGAGGCGCCAAACTGATTCATCAAAGGACGAGACTTTTCATGAAGGGTTGTGATGGTTAGTAGGTGTCTTTTAGATTAGTATAAATAGATAGGATTGATCTCATTGTAAACAACATTTTTTACAGCAATAAAAATTAAGATTCTTGTTAATTATTTGTTTTTTCAATTTTGTTATTATTTACCAACAATACATATATTGATCAGGCTCACAAATTTTCTCTCTAATGAGTTTCTTAAACAATTCAACAGCTTCAAAAACCCGATCAGCAAGAACAAGGCCATGAATGAGAGTGTTATAGGTAGCCAAATCAGGAGGATGGCCTAGCTTTAAGATGGTGGCTAATAAGGCAAAACTATAATTGACTTGTTTAAGGCGGGAATAGCAGCTGATAGAGATGTTCATTGTATAGATATTACCGGGAATACCAATCAAATTAATCTGGTTAAGAAGTGAAAGAGCAGTCGAATACTGTTTCATCAACCCATCCAAGACCGTATTTAAAGTGGTCAAAAGTTCTTCAAGTCACTAGTAATACTATAGTTACCGAAAATCACCTAAAAAATAAACTTAACGAGCAAAGTTGATATATACTTGAGAAGTATAGGATATGATGTGGGATGTCATATCAGGTTACTTACCTATACCGGAGGAGCCAACAATGCTAACTTGTTTGTCATTAGATGGATGATCATCTGAATCAGCAATATCCTCCACTACCAAGGGACTTTCCTCTATGTTCAAAGGAACCAATGCTGTGGCTTTGGCCTCCACAGCGACACCATCAAAATTATTATTGTTCACAGATACGGAAGGAGAACTAACTCCGTAGCTGAAATCCTTTGGCTCTCTGGGAAGGAAGCTAACCTCTTTCGTACCACCGGAAACAACGAAATTTCGAAAGGCCATCTCTGCAAAACAAAAAAAGGCATAAATATCATTAGCTGAGTTATTTATTTTAAGTAAATTGATATGTTTACATACTCTGTCCATCACATTCTATCTCAGGCTCCAGGGGAGACCCCTCCCAATGATCAATGATGCCTGCCATATAAAGAATGGGCTTCGGGAAGGTTTGAACATCCACAAGGTAGTGAGCGAGACGCTGGTAGAGTGGATCAGTACGAATGTTGCATGGCAATTGATCATTAAATTTCTTGCTGTCAAAACGGAAGGATTCATTCAGAAGGGCTGGATATTGTGGAGGTATGATTGTATTTTGAATATAAAAGAACTTCCCTTTCCAGTTCATGATATTCGTGAAAGGTTTTGTTATTAAGACAGGAACATCTTGCTCTACTCTCACAGACAAGGTAAACCAATCGCCGCCAGGGTATAGATTGAGGAAACCTTGTAACACAGTCAAGGTTAGCTCATATCCATAGGCCTTATACATTACTATGTACGTAGTAAGTTTGACAAGACCGAATGGGTTAAATCTCGATATATGTACCTCGTAATATTGCAATAATTCTAAGAATAAAGGATGAAGGGGTATTCGTTGGTTAGACCGAGGAAATGCGTGTGTGTAAAGCCCTACATACCCTTTCGGGGCATCATATATGCTTTGCTCTTTATTTGGAAGCATGACCTTATATTGTTTGGGTATGGGGTAGTCACGCAAAAAGGTGGCTAAAGATTCTCGAGAAAGGGTGCATTTTTATTGTCTTATGATGCGTTTGACATCCATGATAATACAAGTAAACAGGTATTGTATTATTAAACAACGATCAAATGAGTGTCTTACCTTTACCTTGAGGTGTTTAAGCTATTTCTGAACTATGTGTATTGTTTGGAAGAGGTTTAGGCAGTTTGGGATTCGCGAATGCATATTTATAGGGGTCGATACCTTTGTCATGCTAATGTATCTAGACTTCAAATGAACGTTTGAATTTTGAATGGACGTTTGGGGTTACCGATAATTATGCCGTTATGACTCTAAGTTTAGTGGTTGGAACCCTGATCACGCGCATTTAATGCTAATTTGAATTTTAAGCGCATTCCCTGCCTTATTTGTTTTGCATTATTAGAGGGATTGTATTGAGTCTTGAGTCGGAAGCAATGTACCTTAGTGCCTGTACATCACTTTCGAGTGGGGGCTTGATAATGTACCCTCTGATCAGGTCGAAGGACACCCTTTCGGTCCTGCTCGTAACTTACATAATCGAAGGCTATGACTAGCCTCCTAAAACTTTCAATAGCATAAAACTAATCACCTATTATCTAGTTACCAAGTGGGAATTCGCCAGTTGAAGGATTAAGCCCTTCGGGGTATCATTCGATAAGTTATTAGGACGGAACAATGTCAAGTCCAAGCAATGCTAAGACCAAGTCTTACCCATGTCTCATCTTTCTCATTAGCTCCCCCGCTAAAACAGAAAGAGTGGGACATTAAGCCCTAGCGGTTACCACAAATCATGGGACGTCCCCATGATCTCCTAAAAACGTGCAAACACTCTCTAAGACTGTTTCTTCACATATAAATAGTCTTGGACGAGTCACAAGTCTGGTATGCAATCTTCGCTACTTCACTTTACTATATTCTCATTAAACTTTTCATACCAAACAGTTATTCACACGCCGGAGGTGGTTCGCAGGGCTCAACCCCTGCGCAATCACTTAACGTAGTATCTTCGTATTTCTTATTTCAGGTTAAACACAAGCTTGGCGTAACCACAACATCCCCTATACCCTTCGATCACCATCGTAGGCCTGGTCGTGCAATTTATTGTACAATCAGTAAATGTTGCTGAAACTAGAGAGGGTGTTAGAGATGAGATTATAAAAAGATATTATTTTATAAGCTATATTAAGTAAACTTTGATTTTTAGAGATTATGAAAGATTATTTTTTTTATTAAGTTTTGTCTGGTAAACGAAAATTATTTTTTAAGTAGCTTATTTTTTGAAAAAATAAGCGTAATCTCTTTATAATTTCATGTGCCAAATTATAAAGCTGTTTTTTTTTTTTTTTTTTTTTTTTTTTTTTTTTTTTTTTTTTTTGAGTTTATCAAGCCGAGTTTTTAATGTCTAAAATAAGTTATAAGGTCAACAACTTAATAAATTCACAGGCCGAAATGTTAACTTTGCAGGGCCTTTTTTCGAATTTACATAGAACTAAAAAGTCCAATTTGTAAGTCACGTGAGCTACACGTGGTACTAGAAAAACATAGAACCCTGTATAAAGCCTAGCCACTACCACTATTGTATTGTGGGGGATTTGGGAGTAAGGAAAAGCCGTCTCTTCCCGTCGAATGTAGGTTTCTTCTTATTATTATTTTTTTAAATGCTATCCCTTTTAGTAAAAGGGGTTTTACTAGACGTTGTGTGTTTGGGATTATCACTTTCTTAAACATTTTATTTATGGGAAAATTACAAAAATAGACCGGTCGCCCGGGCAACTTTTTTGATAGATCGGGCGACCGGGCAACTTGTACAACGGGACACTTGTCGAATTTCATAAGCTTACAAGTGTCCTATTGTATAAGTTAACCGGTCTATTTTCGAATTAAAATTACCCTGATCTAAAAAGTGACAAACCATAGAGCAGCGATCTAGTCATATAATTATCCCTTTATTTATATGCTTTTCATTGCATTTTTTAATTAAAGAAAAAGGGCATTTGGCTGAAATAGCTTGTTTCAAATAGGTTGATTATCTCTTTGGTGATAAGCTTAACACAAGACATGACCGGATTTGGGACTTTGGGTAATGGTTCAAGTTTTATGTTAGGGTCGGTTTTAGGGTCGTGGCTTTGTGGTTCGGGCTGGCTGGGTGGATTTCATAATTTTTGGCTAGTTATGAGCTCGTTATGCAACTCTTTGGTTCGGCTAGTGGTGCAGCAAGGGGTTTGTGTATTTGGTTTGAGGTAGCAAGGGTCAAAAGTCAATGGTCTAAGGTTTTAGGTTCGTGGTCGTTTTCTTCGTTGAGGGTGATTGCCCTTAAGTGGTTAGCGTTTGTTGGCTTTAGATGATGGAGTTCTTCTTTCGATTGTTTGGTTGTTCACGGGTTATTTAGGGCTGTTTGGTCGGATTATCTCTTTTGGTGTCGTTATTACACCGGCGGGATTGGGCATTTTTGTTGTCAAAACATTGGATAATCCGTTTATTAATGATTGGTGGGTGTTTGGGATTTACCACTTTCTTAAAGAATTCATCTGCTTTTTATTGCATTTTTTAATTAAAGCATATGGGTATATAAGATTATAAGCCCTTTGAGATTGCTTTTTTTTCGAACCAATTATCTTTATTTATTCAAAATTACAGATTTACCTTTAGGGTGAAATAGTTTGTTTTGAATAGGTTTATGATCTCTTTGGTAAACTTATGATAAAAATTTAAGTTTAGAGGCTTGAATGACTGTATCAAGTATCAACTATATAGTCAAGTGTAAGTAAGTTAGTTGATGAACAAGAAAATGTATGTTAATAGAATTGCCCAAAATTTGAAGGTTAGTTACTCTCGGGTGACACTAATTGATACACAACAAACTATATCATATGCTAGTTAGTTATAAATAAGTTAAGAGCGAATAAAAAGTTTGGCTATTGTATACATTATACTTTTTTGATAGCTTGAATTTCCAATCTTACCGTTTGCCTACAATTTGTTTGGTACAGTATAATCGCTTTCAACACGCTTTACCAAAGCATTGATATTGGTTCATCATCATCTGAATCATGACTGACATCGAGAAATCTCATGTAGAAGCCGAATCTTCATCATTTGAGCCTTTGCCAGACGATGTTGTTCTCCAAATTTTTAGAAAGTTAGACGATTTGAAAACCTTATGCTGTTGCAAACCTGTTTCCAAACGTTTTTACCGGATTATCCTTCAAGTTGACACCATTTCCTTCATCACTAAACCTCGTATTTTCTTCAGTTCCTTTTTGTCTGTGATTCGGTCTTTGAGTATTTTTGGAGGATTGAAGTCTTTATGTATCCAAATTCCGTATTCACGTGCTGACTGTCCTTTGTACAAGTGGAAGATAAAGTTTGGAGGCAAACTCGATTCATTTATTTTTCTTTCACCGACTTCCATTTACCGTAAAAAGGAGTTATATGTTAATGCAAATGTTCAAGAACAAGAAGAGGAAGAAGATATGGAGTTAAGAGTGCTGAAACATTGTGCTGCAGTGGAATGTTTGAAGAAATCAATGATGAGGCATTTTATTTTGTTGAGTTGCATCAAAAGTATCCCATCGCTGGAAAAGGTTTCGATAATGGATTGCGATAAAAGGTGGAAAGTTTCTGCTAGCGGGGTAAAAGTTACTGAGATGAGGAACGACTCAACTTCACCCTCTGAATCACTTTATATGAGACTAGAACTTGGTTGTAGGGTGAGTAGGTGTTATGTCCCTTTGTTGGAGTTGCCAAATTCAGGGTATGTGATGAAGGGTGTGACTCTTTTTTTGATGGAGAGAGATAATCTTCCGGAAGATGAGTATGATAGTTTTTGGAATAGTGTTGATGCTGATTTTGAGGAGAAAGAAGAGGCTGCATATTGTGAAGCTGTGATGGAGATTTTCAATGACCATATGGGACAGATAGAGAGGCTGAATCATCTTACTGCTGATGTTGACTTTAGTATGTAATTCTGCTGTTTGATTTGTAACTTGTAGATTTTCAAGATATCTTCAGTTACTTATCTTTGAGATTTTGGCTGGTAGCTCCTCCTCTGCAACTGAGTATCTCGTGATAAGGTGCAAGTAGAGGTAGAAACAATTTAGAGATCTATCTTAGTAGTATAACTTTAATTGCAACCAGATATTATGTTTCTAGTAGCATCTGCTGTGAGCAGTAGTTATAGCTATGTATGTTCACAAGATATGCTGTTGTAGTTTTCGTTCTACTTATACTGTTAACCAGTAGTCTTAACTTAATCATTGGTTGCTTTGGTGGCTGTTAATCCTTTCATTATTTGTTTTATCTTTGAGGAAGTTTAGATGCATGTATGCAGTTATCAAATTCCCATCATGTTGGTGTTGATGATAGTAACGTCTGCTTAAGTCAAGGGGTTAAGTTTTCAGTGGTAATAGGGTCGGTTCATTTATATCTGACTATTTAATTTGAGATACGTAAGATATTTCTGTTAATAAGATGGGTGTTATTTAAGGAATTAAAGTTGTTTGACATCTTAGGATATGAATTGTTTTATATGAGTTTGCATCGTCTGAAGTGTTATATTATGTTAGCCTTAGCCATGCAATAAACCAATAGCACTCGATGCCTTTACCTGTGATAAGCATGAAATTTAGATGTATTTGCAGCCACAAGCGATGACCATAGACCTTGACTTGATAGTTTGAAAGAGTGAAATGTCAGTGTATCTGAGGGTGTTTCATTTGCTTATGTTTGATCCACGGCTTTGCATGTATTCTGATACTGTGTTTGGTTTTGCAATATATTTATATAATGAGTAATGATACATCCACATAAAAGTATCCACAAAAACAATCCATTCGCTGAGGTGTTTGCGGGTAATTGGTTTTTGTGGGATGTGGATCCCACAAAAAACCAATCAAACCGCTGACACTTCAGCGAGTGGATTGTTTTTGGGGGTGTAGCAAATTTCTTATTAATTATGGGGTGTTTGGAAAGTGTTTAACCCAATTGTTAGTATTTATTGTTGTATATTTTCCTACCATTTATTTAATCATGAATATGATAATAGAATTATGTGTGGGGTTGTACTACATATCCTTTGGAAATTTTGGTATTGATCTTTTCCTCTTGGTGATTTCGGATATTCATATCAGCTATATCCCCTTTGATTTGATGTCAATGGCTTCATCTTATAAAAACGTGTTTTCGATCTGTTGTATCTAGAGGTTTAAATCTTCGTACAGCCAGCCGCCGATTTGATTAACAATTTGTTGCTGTAAAGCAGTGGGTGCACTATAATTAGTCACTTATGCTGCTGTCAGTAAGGGTCATGTGAAGCTGTGACTGATCTTCTGCTGTCACTAAGATGATCTACCTTAAAAATTTTTATTTGATTTGTTCGGTTGCTATTTTTCTTTTTGATTGAATTAAAGAACCAAGCTTCTATATTTGTCACTTTACGATTAATACTCTAGCATTATCAGACTTGCAATTTACATTCATTGTCTAAGATTTGTATTTTTTAGTATCTCTGTACAACACTTCTACACGAGAAGGTTTCCAAGTAAGGTTAAAGCACAATTTTTAACACAGTAAACGTATCTCGAACCAGCTGATGAGAAGACCATTGATTTTGATAGGTGATTACCCCCTCTCCAAACATGAAACCAGTGAGAGGTGTTACTAAGTTTGCGAGCAGCCTATATATGTTCAATCTTCCATGATTTGATAGCTTAATGAGCATGTTTGTCAATATATAATATCTGGCAGTTTTGGGGTAAGTTGGTGATAGAGATGAGTCAGATGACCAAAACGACAATTTAAAAATATGTTTATCTAGGAGGCGTTTGTGTTGAAACATTTGTCATGCCTATGAGCAAAACTTTTTACTAAACAACTGACAAAAATGCCTCTAATTCCTCTAGGCTTTAACCATATATATTTCTCCCGATACAGATTGAAGTCGGTCTGGTTAAACACTTAATTAAACTAGTGATTAACGAAGTTGACCAACATGAAGGACGCAAAAAGTGAGATGCCATATATTATGGTTATGTTTGGCAACAACTTTTTTGAAGCGTTTAAGAGCGATAAGCGATAAGCGACAAGCGGTAAGCATTATCTTGCTTATTTGGCAACACCTCAACAAACGTCTGAAACATGATTAACCGCTCCAATCTTAAATGCTTCCTAGAGAAGCAGCAAGCGACAAGCGGTAAACATTTACTTGTTTAACACTTTATAACTACAGTTACAGCTACGTTACCAAACACATTTTTACTGCTACTGCTTACTGCTACTACTTACTGTTTACTGGCTACTGCTTGTTGCTACTGATACTGCTACGTGTCGCCAAACATAGCATATCTTCAAATATGTTACTTGTTAAATGGTAAAGTGACTTGTGTTTAGGCAAAATTGAAAATTAAACAGCTGCGGGTTTATGTTTGAACAACCCAGATCACAAAGAATTTCTAATATGACTTGCGTCAACTATTTATAAGGTGGCATAGCGGTAATGTTGCCTGTAGGTTCGAAAGAGACTCGGTTCAAACCTAGCTTGGTTAACATCTTAAGATGAACAAGAAATTAAAATCCTGAAAACGAGTGTGAGAATACTAGTCAGGCCGTGTACACCAAAGCTAAAAAAATCCAACTTTTCTCGCGTAACCCAAATAAAGATTCTTTCCTGTTGGCTACACAATACATGTGCCTTATGTTTTCAATATTGATCGTTTACATGGCTTGGGGTTAGTCTTTTGGTGCGCATGGTTTAAAACCCTAACTTTTTAGTTAGGGTATTCTTGATTGAATTGGTCGACTGGTGATGCTTGCTGCTGTTTGTCTTAATTCGTTTGCTTTGTTTGTGGTTTGAGAGAGGTGGAGAAGGGGGTTTTAAACACTATTAGTTCTAACGATGATCTAAATAGTTTGGCCGATCAAACTAGTGGTGCTCAAGCACCTGTTAATGTGAACTTAGATGAATTGAGTGCTAGATTCAAACGTTCTATAACTCGCGAAGCTGCTAGGAGTGTTAGGAACCCTAATGGTGTATTTGTTTCCACTGCTACTAGTGCACAAGATGATGAATCTGGTCATAGCCTAAGCGTTAAGGATGGGGCAGATTCTACGGTTGCACAATCAGTTTCGAATGCATCTGGTGGTGTTGATAAGTTGGTTCCTGAACAAGTGAAGCCGGTTTCACTTGATTCATTCGCTAATGATCCGTATGGTTTTCGAAAAAGGTAATGAGCATCTTAATGTGTGGCAAGCTTCTTCGAATTATGTTGAGCCTAGAGCTGATGGTAATGTGTTGTTTGCTACAAGCGTGGATATGTCACCGAGTAGGGGAAGTGCTAATCTAGAGAAACCTAGTTCGTCTAATGATATACAACCTTTGGACACCTCTAATGTCCCTAAACAGGTTTCTCCTTTGTCGAGTTTTGATGTTGCTATGTTATCACAGGAATTTGGTACACTTGGGAATATGACTAATCCTACTAGTGTTAATGCTCTTAAGACTAATCCTACTAGTGGAACTGGTGTTGAATCGGTCTCTTATGCGGGGTGCTACTTCTAATGATCCTAAGAAACATGTGTCTAATTTTCGTAGGTTGGAATGTAGTAATAAAAAGACTGGAGTTGATCTTGCTGTCCAAATGAAGGTAGTGGAAGAGGTGAATATGAGATGGGTATTTCCTTGGTCAACGCCTTGCTTTTCCTGTTGTGGATTATTATGTACGCAATGCGTGGGCTAAGTATGGTATTCAGAAGGTTATAATGAATGCAAATGGGTTCTTTTTATTTAAGTTCAATTCTAAGAGAGGTGTTGATGATGTTCTTGAAAACGGTCCTTGGTTGATTAGAAATGTACCAATTATTCTTAAACCATGGACCTTGAACACCAACTTACTTAAAGAGGATTTGACCAACATCCCGGTGTGGGTTAAATTCCATGATGTTCCTCTTGCTATGTTTTCTGATGATGGCCTTAGTCTTCTTGCCACATTGATTGGTACGCCCAAAATGTTAGATGCTTATACTAGTCATATGTGCAAGGAATCATGGGGCCGTAGTAGCTTTGCTAGGTGCATGATTGAAGTGAAGTCGGATGAGGTGCTTTAGGATAACCTCAATGTTGAAATACCTTTACTTGATGGTACGGGTTCGACTATTGAGAATATTCGGGTTGAATACGAGTGGAAACCGCCGCGCTGTGAGAAGTGTAAGATTTTTGGTCATACTTTGGTCGATTATCCTAAATATATTTTGCCTACTACTCAGCCTATACCAAATGTAAATGATGGTTTTAAAATGGTCAATAATAAGAAAAAGAGTAATAGTGGTGGTCAATCTGGTCAAAGTGAGGGAGGTTTTCCCAAACCAGTTGTGGGGAATAAGATGCAATATCGACCCAAAGCGCCTCCTACTCAACCCAAGAAAGTGGATGCCAATAAGAAGAAGTCTACTGATGTGGCTAGTACTAGTGGTACGAAGATTACTACATCCAATCAGTTTGATGCTCTTAACATGGATGATACTGATGAGTTGGGTATTCCTACTTATGATATCAACAAGGATGTGGAATCTGGTAGTAAAGTGGAAGGTAAAAAGGATGTGGAATCTGGTAGTTCAGTGGAAGCTAAAACGGATGGGTCGTTAAAGACTGGCAAGACCTCACAAGAACCTCTTGTGAGTGATTTGATAGAGAAGGAACAGGCTGGGGCCTCTAAGCCTAGTGTTTCTTCTACTCTATCTACCTCTTCTACTAAGAGGGTTAACCCTTTTTCTAAGGTAGGAGAGATAGTTGATTCAGATACTGATGAGGACCAGGTTATGAACACGTTTGACGAGTCAGGTAATCTCTTTGGTGGTGGACACGAGTATGAAGATGAATATGATGGCTATGACTATGATGATTATGCGCATCAGATTTATGATTTTTCAGGGAATTTGGATACTTTTAATGCCATGTATGGCACCAAGCTTCAAGGTCTTAGGAAGTAATCTTTATTTCGTTATGTCTTATGTTATCATTTGAGTAGTGGTTTGTTTTCTTGTTTAGAAAATAACAAGTATCTTGTTATGTAATTTTTTCGCCTATGTAATGGGCTGAGATATGAGATTCACCCATATCCTTTGTACTTAAATGCTTTTTGGAGTAATATATTTACCGGGTCTTTTGACCTTTTACCAAAAAAAAAAAAGATTCTTTCCTGTTTACCTGTTCACGTTTTACAACAAAATCCATCTAAACTTATTGTCAATTTGGCGTTGATGTAAGTTTTAAGTTTTTCTATGACTTTTTATCTACTTATTATTACTCATACAAAAAAAGTGTTCATTACAACGCCAGGTCAACGCTAAATTGGCAATAAGTGATCTTACAACGCCAACCCAACAAAATTGACAAAATAAGTGTCCATCACAAAAAAAAAGTGTAATTGACAATAAGTGTAATCCAACATCCAACTTATTGTCACTTATAAGTGTAATAGAAAATAAGTGTAATCCAACACCCAACTTATAAGTATCCATTACAAAATAAGTGTAATGGACAATTAGAAAATAAGTTGACAATGAGTGTAATTCAAAATCCAACAAAATAAGTGTCCATTATAATGCCGTTGATATAAGTTTTGACTTTTTCTCTAACATGACCCGACCCGACCCGACTAGGCTTAATCGGATTTAGGTCCGGGTCGGGTTCATGTTGGATCATATTTTTGACACCCCTAGTCTCGAGTGTCTCTAAACCTATAATTTTAAATTTTTATTACAATACTTCAAAAATCATTGTCTATTTTTTGGTAAAGGGTTTATATTCGGTAAATATATTATTATCTATCTTTATTTTTTGAGTTGTCCCAAAATAATTATCGACTTTTTATCTCAACAAATCAAAAGATCTAAAGTTTAATGGGTAAAGATGATATTTGATTGGTTGTAAAATGCAGTGTTGTAAAAAGCGGACTAGGCGGCCGCCCAGGGGCTAGTCGGTCACTTATGGTGGCGATTTGAAGCAAGTCGGGCGAGCTAGGCGTTTGGCCAAAAGGCAGTCAACTTTTCGCCTAGGCGGGCCAAATCTGCCGACTAGGTCAACGTCGGTCAACAAGATTTTAGGATAGATCGACTTTTGGTGTTTTTATTTGCGTTGGTGGTGGTGTTTTTCGGCGTCTTTGTGTTGCAGGAAGGAGCAGAAGGAGGATTTGGGAGAGAAGACAAAAAAAGTGGCTACTTAAAAAGAGAAAATCCATGTTTTTTTAGCCCATCTAACAATTTACATAAATGGCTCAACTCATATTATCGGGCTTTACTTAAAAGTGATAAAATTTAGTTAAAACTTAATGTGAATTTTGCAACATTTTTATAAAATATATAATTGGAAATAATAAGGATAATAATTAAATCAATAAAAATATATAAATTATGCAGATTTTATATCATATACATGTAATTTTATTTTTTTTATATAGAAAAGGTCAATCCGACTAGGCGCTAGGCAGTGGTCGACCGCCCGACTAGCACCTAGCATTTTTTGCAACATTGGTAAAGTGTATTAGTCCCACATTTTTTAGACTTTTTTTTTTCTTTTTCGAGAATAATATTTTTAGTAAAGTGATTGTTTGGCTTTTAACAAACTAATTAGTGTTTCCTTTAAATAATTTTTAACGAAAATTAAGTATCTCACAATTTTTGTGCACCACAAATTTATCTTACATATCATATATCAAACGTGTGATTTGAACCTATAATTATTTGGCTAAGAATATTCTGACACAAGATGATGTATAATCGTGACACAAATCTTTTCTCTTTTATATTTTTAAATCTTGTAATGGTAATATATTCAAATGAAGGTAATCTGAAAAGTCAACCAAAGATAGGGGTGTTTATTTTTTTTTGTTAGCTAAAAATGTGGGGTGGGGGGGGGGGGGGGGGGGGGGGGGGGGCATGTGGGACTCATGGTTGTTAGTGTGTCTAAATGGGGATGACCATGCTTTCTTTACCTTGTGGATATAGAGAGAGTAGTGAAATAAGTGGGTCATACTCCAAAAAAAAATACTACAGTATTAAATTTGTGTGTGGACCTACATCATTAGCTAAGAGTAAAAAGAAACATCACCTTACTCTCTTTGTTTAAAGATGAAGTAAATGAAAAGAATAATAAAAATAAGAAAAAGAAGAAGTAATCACAACGATACATTTCATGCACCTACACAACTTGATGCATCTTTTTAAAATTTTTCCTTCCTCATTTGAAATGTGTGGCTACAATTACTTCTGACTATTCTCATTTTTATTATTTTTCTCATTAGATCCCTTCCCTTGAAAAATAAAATAAAAAAAGATAGAGTAAAATACAGTGTTGGTCTCTAAACTTGGCAAAAAACATCACGGGGGACAAACCTTGGCCTTTGCGTCACTGGACGACGGGAGTCCAAACCTCATGGTTTTGTGTCAATGAGGTCCCTTGACCCGTTTTCTCTCGATCAATGTCCCGTAATCTGTTTTCAAATCTTGTTATTCCTGTGAAATGACTATTTTTAGCGTACGAATTACAATACAGATCAATAAAAGTTCAAACACTAAAACGTACGAATTACAACAGATCGATAAAAGTTCAGACGCTAAATCTAGAAAAATGCGGGTTTTGCTGCTTTTTTTTTGCTCCCAGAGAAAAATAGGGACGACAATCTCGTTCCTATTCGTTTTCCCCGTCGTGCCTGTATGTTTTTTGAAAACTATTACTTCTATATTAAAAATATTGAAGAAAGTAAAAAAAAAAAAAAAAAAA
>CM060708.1:137186888-137224388 GCA_030686995.1 Artemisia argyi | reverse complement strand
TATTCGAAAAGTTACTCTGCCATCTTTTTCGAAAAGTACTGATTTTTTCGAATTTTATATTGCCATCATATTTGGACCGAATTTTTCGCAATTATAAATTATCGAGAATCTGTGTTGATATATTTTCGAATATTAAAGTGCCATCATCTTTGGAATCTTGTAAAGTTTCGAAAACGCTGAAATCTGATCTTTTCGAAAACAATTGAACAATTTTTTTCGCAAACATTATATTTTCGAGAAAACAAACTAGGACAATTCTTTTTCGCAAAACCTGTTATTTCGAAAAATTGGACAATTTTTTTTCTCGCAAACTTAATATTTTCGAAAAAAACTTGGACAATTTTTTCGCAGACCTGTAATTTTCGAAATCTTGGTCAAAGTCTTGCAAACTTGTTTTCGAGAACTTGGAACTTGGTCATATCTCGAGAACTTGGGAATTCTCCGCGAAGAAGTTATTGAAGTCAAAACTTTCACCGTCAAATCTTGCAACTATTTACTCTAAACTCTACTCCTATTTCGTTGGAACGATCCAAGAATCAACTTTATCCATCTACACTTCATCAATGGCAACGCAGCAAGACATTCATGCAGCCGGTGCCGAAAACCGACCTCCCATGCTGTCAAAGGGTGGATACTCACAGTGGGCTAGTCGTATGATGCGTTATCTTAAGAGCAAAGCAAATGGAAGTCTTCTCATCAAATCCATTGTGGATGGACCCTTCAAACCATCACAAGTACTAGACCCTGGTGATCCAAATGGTACCCCCCAGTACAACCATACTACAGAGAACAGAATGAGACTGAATACACTATGGAAGACAGAAAACAGATTGAAGCTGATGATCAGGCATTTCATTATGTCGTTCTTGGTTTACCTGAAACCATTTATGCTACTGTTGACAGTGAAGTAAGTGCTCATGCAGTCTGGGAAAGAGTCAAGAGGTTAATGTATGGGACAGACATCGGGAAACAGGAAATGGAAACACAACTGCTTAAGGAACTTCGCAAGTTTACTTCAATTCCTGGTGAATCCATAGAGACGTACTACCACAGATTCTGTAAGATCATGAATGATTTATCAAGACACAACCTCAGTCAGACAAATATTGCTAACAACACCATTTTTCTGAATGAGCTACAACCAGAATGGGGAAGATATGTCACTATTGTTTATCAGACAAAGAATTTGCATGAAGTTACTTATGATCAAGTGTATGACTTCTTGAAGCAAAATCAAGATGAAGCTAATGAAGTAAGAGCTGAATTACTTGCTAAAAAGCATGATCCTCTAGCATTAATGGCTGATACACCAACACCTATACCAGTGAACACACAACAACAACCATCATCATCTTCCACTCACAACTACATGCAACCATCCTACATTCAACAACCAACACCGATCTACCAACAATAATTCTACCCACAGCAACAACATGTTATTCCACAACAGCAATACCCACATTTCCAAGAACCAGAATTCACTGACAATGATGAAGCTACTGCAGCCTTGACACAAGCTTTTGCTTTTCTGACAAAAGCATTCTAAGGACGCTATTCTACACCAACAAACAACAACCAAAGGATTTCATCGAATACTCGCAACAGGCAGATCGCTCAACCGAGTTTCAATATGGGCAATGGAGGCCACATGGTTGGAGTTTATGGGAATCAACAAGGATACGCTACTGGAATTAACATGGGTAATCAGAATATGCAGAATGCAGGTCAGTATGCAGGGAATCAGTATGGTCAGTATGCAGGGAATCAGATGGGTCAGCATGTTGGAAATCAGAGGGGTCAGAATGTTGGTAATCAGGCAATGGGTAATCAGAATAGGAATATGGCAGCTCCAGTTGTTGGGAATTATGGATATGTGAATCAGGGTAATCCGGTAAAGTGTTTCAACTGCCAAGGAGTAGGTCATATGGCAAGGAACTGTCCTACTAAGCCGAACAAGAAAGATCTAGAGTATTTGCAGAAAGCAGTACTGTTGGCACAAAAAGAAAAGGCAGGGTTTCAGTTGAATGCAGAGGAACATGATTTTATGGCTCTTATGGATGATATGGAAGACAGAGAGGATATCGATGCGAACTGCATATTCATGGCGAATCTTCAGGAAGCTAAGTATGACACGGATTCTGACACACTTCCTGTTTATGACACCAGTGCACCATCTGAGGTATCAAATTTCAACACATGTCATAATAATGATATATTTGATATGTCTCCTCATGAGGAACAGCATTCTGAGAAGCAAGCACCCACTTATGATACATACCTGGACACGCCAAGTAGTAGCAATACTTCTTCAGCAACTCCAGATGTGAATCATAATGGAGGCTTCATTTCACAGCATGCTGAGAATGATGAGGAAACACGTGCTTTATTTGAATCATTATTAAATAATTGTGGTATTGAAATCGAGAAAGTGAAAAAGGTCAATCGCGATGTTAAGGCCGCGAATGAGAAATTGACCACTGAGCTTGAGAGATACAAGGAAAATGCAAAAAGTTTTCAAATTAACAAAGAACGTGAGTCAGAATTTGAAATTGGTTATAAGAAGTTACTTGTTAAAGATAGGGAATGGAAAACCAAGTTTGCTAATCTTGAAATAAGTTCAACAAAAACCATTAACTCTTTAAAACAAGAAATTTCTGAATTAACAAACCAACTTTCAAAACAAGAAACAGCTTACACCAATCTTGAAAAAGAAAGGGATGAGTTGAAAAAGGACTTTGCAAAGAAAGAAGATAAACTTTTGGAAGAAATCGTAGATGTCACACCCCCAATTTACCTGACTTGCAGCGGAATGGAATGCCTGAGGGTGTAACTGTCATAGCACCATAACAAGGAAATATTGAACGACCTAAAGTGTCGTTTGGAAAATACATATCGTTTGATTATTTAAAAGCATTCAGAATATATAACATAGGTCCCAAAAGTCATGAAAGGTTTACAGAAAACAAGTTCAGGAAATGTCAAACGATAGTTTACACATGTGCATGAAAAATCCAAAATGTAGTGCGTCATCCCTGGCACACCCTAATGTAACTCCATGCATGTAATATGATAATGCCTTAGTTACCTGAAAATACATTGCGAAAACGGTCAACACGAATGTTGGTGAATAATCATAGGTTTGTAAGTTAAATCGCATGTACATAAGCCACAAGTATAAAGTAAACCGACATAAATGTCAAAATGCTACATTGTCCCTTAAGCTCATGACCCCGAAGCTAGACTTTGTAATGCCCCAACAGAGTGCTTACCAGACACTCACTTGATAAGACATGAAATGCATTCGTCCCGTTGGAGCAACCCAACGCGAATGGAGGCGTCACCCTCGATAGATCTATCCACTCACTCTCGCTTAGTACTTGAAATTAACGGTCCATGATATTGAAAAGGGGACTTGTTATGATATGGTATAAAGGCAACTTAAGCAATGTATGGAATTTGTAATACTTGGGCATGTACGAAAGTAATTGATGCAATGTATTCTCCCCCGTGGGATTTGAAATCAAATAAGTAATTGAAAAACGGGGCTATGAAAACTCACCTCAACTGATGGTACTTGAAATGAAATGAAGTGAACAATAATGATCGGTTAACTGCTGCAACCTATAATGAATGATGCATGATCTCGTTAAGATCACCAAATGATGTTTATGAATGTCCATGCTCATGTTTCTATACCACTCTACTCTTTGGAAAAACACTTGTATTGTCAAAAATATATAATCCAAGAATTTGGAAAATATTACTATTAGAAAATATAAATGGCTAGTTATAATATATATACTTATATATATATAACGTAAGTTTCCTTGTTAGCGTTGAAATACTCGGGTTGTAATCCTTGAAATGATGAAAACATACTCGTAATAACTAATACTACGTTAGTTATAAAGCTCGGTACTTGATATTACTTCTAGCTTGAAAATGTACTTCGTAGTTTTTGCGCCAAATTATATAAAAGCTGTCAATTAATAAAGGGTTTTAGCCGATATTCAAACGAGTATATCTTTGTCGTTACTTGTCCGTTTTACTTGTTCTTTATATCCACGGTTTCGTCTTAGTATGTAGTAATATATTTTGGAAAGCTCGGCTCCTCCGGGTTACGTCTAAAGTCTCTTTTTGTCCAATGAAAAACGTCCAACAGCAAACATTTTCTGAAAAATACTTTTCGTCTACAATCTTGCAAAAATCATAACTCCTTCGTTATAGACTCTTTTTAATCCGTTCTTTCGCCTACGGATTCGTTTTTGAAAGTATTTTCTAAAAATTTTGCCAAAGTTTCCTTGGTGTTTACTGATTTTCCAGATTTTTACAAAACGGGACAGCATGTCTAAAATAGGTTCCAAATCAAGTTTCCAAGGTTAAAAACCAATTTCTACCATCACCAATCCTCTTGTAATCACCACATGACTAATCTAATCTTACCATACACCTTCTTAGGGTGCCATGGACTCCTAACCAAGTTATTAGAGCAAGGGAATGCATAACAAGAAAGTTAGGGTTTGTATGTTTCTTTTTAGCCAAAATAAAGTGTAGTATAGCTACTTATACATGGTTTTTAGCATGATACTTATGTAATACATGTAAAAATAGGATGATTCATGAAAAAATAAAGATGAAAACTTACTTGACCAAAAGAGATGATTATTGGATGATTAAACTTGATGTTCTTGTGTTTTTGTTACTTGTATCTTGATTAGACTTGTAAAATGAACAACTTTTGTGTTTTACTTCATGAAAAATGATCACTTGATCAATGAGAGTGATTTGGGTCGTGGGTTTCAAGATGGAGTGGAAGAGATGAGCAAGTTTGATCTTAGCTAGAAAAGTATGTATTATGATTTTTAGAAATTTGGTAAAGTATGTAATAATAGGTTTATTAGTTAAATAATTAGGAGTTAATGCTAGGGGTTAAAGGGGTGGTCTTGGGCTGGTTTTCAAAGGGTAGGAGGGGGGGGGTTAGGGTACTTAGGATTTAATTAGAAAACCTTGAAAGAATTTGCACTAGTTAGCGTTTTTAGTTACGATCGGGTATCGGTTTTATTAGAAATAAATGTTCACGAAGTATACCGGGATGAAATTAGTTATAAAAATGTTAAAAACATATTAAAAATATGTTGGGTACATTTACTGAGTGATCGGGTGATAAATGTTTAGTTTTAACGAAAACCGACGCTATATTCATACGCGTATGTTAAAAATAAAATAAATTTCCAAAATACTGGGTAACTGAATGTTATAACTTTTATGATGTTAAAATGGATATAAAAATATGTCGGGACCATTGTGGGAATATTTAGATATATTCGTCGTGTATAAACCGGGTGTTAACGTTTATTATAATTACGTATACGTAAAAACGTTAAATGTACTGAATATAGAAATTTGAAAATCCTGAGAGTGGTATAACATGAAAATGCTGTTATGATGATATGCAGACTATCCCCAGTCCGTATGCAGTGTACTTAACACTAATGAAATGAATTCGCACCTAAACCAATCCGGTTACACGAATTTGAATACCCGTAAACTAAATTTACGATGAAATGCGTAATGCAAGTGAATGGTGAAAACTTTTCCGGAAATGAATAGCGTTCGGTGAATAGTAAATTTTCAAAAAGTTTCTCAGAACCTCAAACTGACCTCGAAAACGATGAATAGTAAAACGATGAATAGTGTTTTGATGAATAGTGATTTATGAATAGTAAAAAGTCGAAGTTTGGAAAAATGACCTGAAATGGTAAATGACGTGAAATGGTGAGTTGTGACATCCGCCCACCCAAATAGGAATTCAGTCCCTGAATTCAGCTAGTGTTGGTCTCGGTAATAGGTTTGGTGAAAAGGTGTGGATACTTGCATTGCATTTGGTCCTCTCGTTCCCATGTAAACTCAGGACCTCTTCGAGAATTCCAGCGAACCTTAACGATCGGAATTCTACTCTGCTTTAATTGTTTGACCTCTCGGTCCATGGTTTCAACTGGTTCCTCCACAAAGTTAAGCTTGTCATCTAGCTGAATCTCTTCTAATGGTATAACTGAAGACTCATCTGAAAGGCATTTCTTGAGGTTTGAGACATGAAATGTATTATGTACGTTGCTGAGTTCTGATGGTAGTTCAAGCTTGTAAGCTACTGGACCAATCCTTTCCAGTATCTTAAATGGACCAATGTATCTCGGATTCAACTTCCCACGCTTTCCCAATCGTATCACGCCCTTCCAAGGCGAGACTTTCAACATGACCTTGTCTCCAACCTGGAATTCCAATGGTTTACGTCTAACATCTGCGTAACTCTTCTGTCGGCTTCTAGCTGTTTCAAGCCTATCTCGAATCTGTATTATCTTTTCTGTTGTTTCCCTAACCATCTCTGGACCTGTGCATTGTACCTCTCCAACTTCTGCCCAACAAACTGGTGAACGACACTTACGACCATACAATGCCTCAAATGGTGCTGCTTTAATACTTGAATGGTAACTGTTGTTATAAGAGAACTCGATTAATGGCAAATGGTTAGCCCAACCATTCCCAAAGTCAATCACACACGCTCGCAGCATGTCCTCCAGTGTCTGAATAGTTCTCTCACTCTGACCATCGGTCTGTGGATGGTAAGCAGTGCTCATGTCTAACTAGTACCCTTGAATAATAACATTGGACAACTAGGTTAAAGATGGTGATTCGGATGGTCTCGCAGTATCTTAGAATTTGTTGTTGAGTTATGAATTCTCTCACTATATGCTTCTAGTCCTGGTTAGTATTTCTGTAATCCTTTCGTTGCTTTTATTGTATTGAGGAATCCTGCATGTAATTGATATGGAAAGTCTCTCTTAGGGAAGTCAGTGGGAAAATCCAACTTAATGGCTGAATGAGTGACTGGTGGGGTAAGTATCCAGGGATAGTTCGGCAAAAGGGATGTTTATGAAAGAGTTCCTTTGTTTACAAAACTTTTGGATGAAGATTGTTATTAACAATCCTTTGAAAAGGTAATTATTTCCTTCATGGCATAATCCTTCCTGAATTTTACATAGGTGATCAGGCTATGTATAATTGAGGACTAATGATGCGATGTTGGATTTTGTCAAAATATCATAACTTTCCTCAAAAGTTTTAGATGGTGTTCAACGCATTGTTATTAAAATGGTATCCTGATGTTTTCTTTCGAATAACAAAAAAAAAATTGCCTCGCGTAATAATAGTAAATACTTGGTGTAATGACAGAAAATCGATTTATAGGATGGTGATAAAATTGCTTACTTCAGAAATTTTTCTGTAAAACAGTTTCCCCATATGATAGTAAAATAGCTTGAATGGTGTATTGGATACGTGGGTGAATCTTGTCGAATGGTAATAGTCTACTAATTCGTCAAAAACAAAATCAACCTAATTCCTGATGAGACAATGCTAAAATGTTGCGAAACGATTGAAGTCTGAGCAATCGGGATAGAAAATGGAGTAAATGATGGTTATGATTATCACCTAGGTAACAAAGGATAGATACTACATTGGATAGGAAAGTGCTTAATGCCCCTAGGTCATGTCATCGTACCAACGGTAAGTACAAAAGGAAAGATACAACCCTAAAGGCTCGAACTACGGTTTATATATCGAAACAAAGCTCCTCCTGCTGAAGCATTGTTGTTATCCTTGATGTTTCTAATATCCTGACGGTCCTCTTTCAACAACTCACGCTATTCCTCGAGCGATTCAGTCTTGATTCCCAGTTCCTGATTTTTCCTTGTTCCTTAGTTCCGGGCAGTCATTCTTGAAATGCCCTAAGTTTCTACATTTGAAGCTACTCCCTGGGATTTTCTTATTTGTGAGTTTCCTACAATTTTCAGTCCGATGACCCTGCTTCTTGCACACTCCACACGTTTTACTGCAATGACCTTGGTGATATTGATTACACAGGTTGTAGTAAGGTGACTTTCCAATATACCTTCTCTTTGTGTGCGGTTCTGCAGCAAAGGCTCTATTCATTTCTTGTCCTTTGGGTGATTGTTGAGCAGCATTGCAACCTAGATTGTTGTTCCACACCTTCTGTGGCTAGGATAATAGTAAAAGCTAGTGAGGATATAAATCTGGTCTAGGGACTTCCTGGTGTCCCTCTGTGTGAAATCAGGTTTGTGGCATCATAAGGTCGAGATAGTCCTGAAGTGGTGTCTGAAGTTGCGCATCTATCAAATCTTAGATAATGTAGGTTCTGAACCATTCCTGAAGAATCTGCGGATGTTTCTGTTGAGTCCGTGTTATTGGTATTATCTACTAGGTGTCATCTAGTTCATGGCAAGTGGGAATGGAAAAGGGAAATGACAATGATGGTACTAGTGTATGGAATACTACCCTCTTTCGCGCTACCTCGCGACATCCAAAAGGTAAAACTAAAGCACACACTGTGGGAAGGCCAATAGTGTAATAAGTAACTGATGATGGTGATAATACCTGAGTAGTAAGTGCCCTACTAGTGATGGAAAGAAAACACACTATCTTCCTTGCAATAAGCATCCTAATAAGTCCATTAAGATTAATTCTGAATACACTACCAAAAGGCATTCTATGTACGGGCTGAATGATAGGAAGACTCTGTTCCTATGGCAAATCAATAGTACTAATGGTGGTGTAAGTGCAACTGATGGTATAATGGTAGTGGAAGATGACAAGGCATCTTCAATGTTGGAATCCGATAAAAGGATGTCAGGGTGAGTATCTGAAGGCATGTCACTTGTGAACCAGGTCAATAAAATGATATACATATTCGGATATGAGTATAAATAACTCGCACAGGGTATGCATGAAACAACATGTATCATGATTATGCACTTATGATGAAATGATGAGATGCTATGATGATGTGGTTATAGTCTAGGGTCAATGATACATCCTAGTTCTCTATAACCTTAGCTCTGGTACCAATCTGTCACACCCCCAATTTACCTGACTTGCAGCGGAATGGAATGCCTGAGGGTGTAACTGTCATAGCACCATAACAAGGAAATATTGAACGACCTAAAGTGTCGTTTGGAAAATACATATCGTTTGATTATTTAAAAGCATTCAGAATATATAACATAGGTCCCAAAAGTCATGAAAGGTTTACAGAAAACAAGTTCAGGAAATGTCAAACGATAGTTTACACATGTGCATGAAAAATCCAAAATGTAGTGCGTCATCCCTGGCACACCCTAATGTAACTCCATGCATGTAATATGATAATGCCTTAGTTACCTGAAAATACATTGCGAAAACGGTCAACACGAATGTTGGTGAATAATCATAGGTTTGTAAGTTAAATCGCATGTACATAAGCCACAAGTATAAAGTAAACCGACATAAATGTCAAAATGCTACATTGTCCCTTAAGCTCATGACCCCGAAGCTAGACTTTGTAATGCCCCAACAGAGTGCTTACCAGACACTCACTTGATAAGACATGAAATGCATTCGTCCCGTTGGAGCAACCCAACGCGAATGGAGGCGTCACCCTCGATAGATCTATCCACTCACTCTCGCTTAGTACTTGAAATTAACGGTCCATGATATTGAAAAGGGGACTTGTTATGATATGGTATAAAGGCAACTTAAGCAATGTATGGAATTTGTAATACTTGGGCATGTACGAAAGTAATTGATGCAATGTATTCTCCCCCGTGGGATTTGAAATCAAATAAGTAATTGAAAAACGGGGCTATGAAAACTCACCTCAACTGATGGTACTTGAAATGAAATGAAGTGAACAATAATGATCGGTTAACTGCTGCAACCTATAATGAATGATGCATGATCTCGTTAAGATCACCAAATGATGTTTATGAATGTCCATGCTCATGTTTCTATACCACTCTACTCTTTGGAAAAACACTTGTATTGTCAAAAATATATAATCCAAGAATTTGGAAAATATTGCTATTAGAAAATATAAATGGCTAGTTATAATATATATACTTATATATATATAACGTAAGTTTCCTTGTTAGCGTTGAAATACTCGGGTTGTAATCCTTGAAATGATGAAAACATACTCGTAATAACTAATACTACGTTAGTTATAAAGCTCGGTACTTGATATTACTTCTAGCTTGAAAATGTACTTCGTAGTTTTTGCGCCAAATTATATAAAAGCTGTCAATTAATAAAGGGTTTTAGCCGATATTCAAACGAGTATATCTTTGTCGTTACTTGTCCGTTTTACTTGTTCTTTATATCCACGGTTTCGTCTTAGTATGTAGTAATATATTTTGGAAAGCTCGGCTCCTCCGGGTTACGTCTAAAGTCTCTTTTTGTCCAATGAAAAACGTCCAACAGCAAACATTTTCTGAAAAATACTTTTCGTCTACAATCTTGCAAAAATCATAACTCCTTCGTTATAGACTCTTTTTAATCCGTTCTTTCGCCTACGGATTCGTTTTTGAAAGTATTTTCTAAAAATTTTGCCAAAGTTTCCTTGGTGTTTACTGATTTTCCAGATTTTTACAAAACGGGACAGCATGTCTAAAATAGGTTCCAAATCAAGTTTCCAAGGTTAAAAACCAATTTCTACCATCACCAATCCTCTTGTAATCACCACATGACTAATCTAATCTTACCATACACCTTCTTAGGGTGCCATGGACTCCTAACCAAGTTATTAGAGCAAGGGAATGCATAACAAGAAAGTTAGGGTTTGTATGTTTCTTTTTAGCCAAAATAAAGTGTAGTATAGCTACTTATACATGGTTTTTAGCATGATACTTATGTAATACATGTAAAAATAGGATGATTCATGAAAAAATAAAGATGAAAACTTACTTGACCAAAAGAGATGATTATTGGATGATTAAACTTGATGTTCTTGTGTTTTTGTTACTTGTATCTTGATTAGACTTGTAAAATGAACAACTTTTGTGTTTTACTTCATGAAAAATGATCACTTGATCAATGAGAGTGATTTGGGTCGTGGGTTTCAAGATGGAGTGGAAGAGATGAGCAAGTTTGATCTTAGCTAGAAAAGTATGTATTATGATTTTTAGAAATTTGGTAAAGTATGTAATAATAGGTTTATTAGTTAAATAATTAGGAGTTAATGCTAGGGGTTAAAGGGGTGGTCTTGGGCTGGTTTTCAAAGGGTAGGAGGGGGGGGTTAGGGTACTTAGGATTTAATTAGAAAACCTTGAAAGAATTTGCACTAGTTAGCGTTTTTAGTTACGATCGGGTATCGGTTTTATTAGAAATAAATGTTCACGAAGTATACCGGGATGAAATTAGTTATAAAAATGTTAAAAACATATTAAAAATATGTTGGGTACATTTACTGAGTGATCGGGTGATAAATGTTTAGTTTTAACGAAAACCGACGCTATATTCATACGCGTATGTTAAAAATAAAATAAATTTCCAAAATACTGGGTAACTGAATGTTATAACTTTTATGATGTTAAAATGGATATAAAAATATGTCGGGACCATTGTGGGAATATTTAGATATATTCGTCGTGTATAAACCGGGTGTTAACGTTTATTATAATTACGTATACGTAAAAACGTTAAATGTACTGAATATAGAAATTTGAAAATCCTGAGAGTGGTATAACATGAAAATGCTGTTATGATGATATGCAGACTATCCCCAGTCCGTATGCAGTGTACTTAACACTAATGAAATGAATTCGCACCTAAACCAATCCGGTTACACGAATTTGAATACCCGTAAACTAAATTTACGATGAAATGCGTAATGCAAGTGAATGGTGAAAACTTTTCCGGAAATGAATAGTGTTCGGTGAATAGTAAATTTTCAAAAAGTTTCTCAGAACATCAAACTGACCTCGAAAACGATGAATAGTAAAACGATGAATAGTGTTTTGATGAATAGTGATTTATGAATAGTAAAAAGTCGAAGTTTGGAAAAATGACCTGAAATGGTAAATGACGTGAAATGGTGAGTTGTGACAGTAGAGTCAGAACACAAGATTGCACATCTAGAAGAATTAGTGGTTAAGTCGGGTCAGTCAAGTCAAACAATGAAAATGATTTCAAATCAAACTAATCCGATTTACCATACGAAACACAAAATGGCTCTTGGTAACAACAATCCTTGTAATCTCAAGAAAGCTCAGGAAGAACAGAACGTCTTGTATAATGGTAGTGTTTTTACACCAAACATGATCCTCCCGTCGTTAGGGATTCTGTGCAAACGATAGAACATGTCGAAGAGAGCATTTCTAAAATGAAACAAAAGGATTTGAAACCCATTGATTACAACAAATTGAACAAACTTTCGGGAATTACTTTTGTTCCACAAAAAGAACCATCTGTGTTTTCCATAAAATGACCATTCTCGAAAATGTTTTCTAAAAAAGTAGTTGCTTCCAAATCGCTTTCAAATATGGAACAGATGTCTTCAAACAACACTTTTAACTCAAGTGCTGCAAGGGGATATCTTGATGATCTTAAAACCAGAATTGGGCAACTTAAAGCGACTTTAGAATCTAAAACGAGACTTAATGAGATCAACTGGAATTCCACGGTTCATTTACAGCTTAAAAAGATTCTCGAAAATGAATTTGCTCCTCAAATTAATAACATCTATGCTCGAGTAATTCATTTTGAACAAGCATTTTTTAAAGAAACAGCTGACTTCGTCACGGATCACAAGTCCCTGATAAAGAAGGCAAATGAATCTTTTGAGCAAATCAATGTTTTGGAAAACTTAAATGATTCTCTCTTCGAAGCAGTTCTGTCTACTGATATTATGTCCATCATTTTACAAACATATTCTGTTCATGACGATGAAAGACTGAGAGCTGAGACCTCCGAAATTGTTTCAAAATATGAAAATGCTCTTATTAAGCTTGAAAAAGAAAATGTGGCATATTTTAAACAACTTGATCGAAAGAGCGAAGAATGCAAATATGACAAACTGTCGTATGAGCGTGAATTAAAGAAAATGAAAGAGCAAAATGATCTTTTGAGGGCTCAGCTTGAAAGTCAAAAAGGGAAGGGTGAGGAAACTAAGTTTGCAAAACCGTCGACTTCGGAGAAACCAAATGTTTCAAACACGGTTCAAAAACAAAAAATGTCAATTTCAAGGTTTGCTCCAAAAGTCGATGAGAACAAGGATTTGACAAAACCAGTCACTCCAACACCCTCGCCCAAGAAAAGTGAAAATGATAAGATTGTTGATAAAGGAAAAGCGGTTGTCGGAACTCCTAAAGTGTTAGCACCTGGCCTTTTTAGGATTAGTCCCACTAGTGCATTTGCCTCAACATCTAAGACAAATGATAAGTGCATAAAGGCTAATTCTAAAGAATCTAGGGATGCTAAAAAGGACAACAATATAAATCCTAATGTGTGTGCCTTACCTTCTACAGGATTACAAAGCACCTCTAGGAGCAGCAGACTAAAGCCTAAGAGCAATACAAGGAACAATAGAGTCTTGCCTGTCTCTACGAGTAGTAGCAAGAATAAAGTTGAAGAAGTAGAAGAACACCCTAGGAATTTATCGCTTTTTAATAAGAAACATGATTCATCTGAATGTAATGTCGAAAGTATTGGTTCTAATGCATGTAATGACTCTGTTTGTTTAATATGCAAGAAATGTTTAATTAATAATGTTCATGATGAATGTGTTTCTAAGAATGTGAATGTTACGCCTGAACAGAAGAATGTTCCAAAAAGACCTAGTGCTAGATCCAGATCTATAGAAAGATTAGTTGCACGATTTAGGACTACCACTATTAGTCGAATGCCTAGGAACTATCTTAAGTATTGTGTATGGAAACCAACGGGTAGAGAATTCATTCTTCAGGATGGCAAATTGAAAGTTGTTCAAAATGGTCAAATAGATACTTTCCATGAATGTGATTCGGATTTTACCCCTAACCAAATGGAACCAAATTCAAAACGGTTTCCAAATACAAAATCTTCTGTTCTTGGCAGGTTATCGAAATATGTCTTTGGATCGTCGACTCGGGTTGCTCCAAGCACATGACCGGGAATTTAAAGCTGCTGATCAATTTCATTTGGAAATTCATGGGAACTGTACGCTTTGGAAATGATCATGTAGCAGCTATCCTGGGTTTTGGAGATCTTCAGTTTGGGAATTTTTTGATCACTCGAGTTTACTACGTCGAAGGATTGGGACATAATTTGTTTTCAGTTGGGCAGTTTTGTGATGCAGATTTAGAAGTTGCATTCAGGAGAAACACGGTTTTTATTAGAAATTTGGTTGGTGATGATCTTTTAACTGGTAATCGTGGTACAAACTTGTATGCTATCGACATCAACCAAATGGCTTCTACATCACCAATTTGTCTTATGACAAGGGCAACCGAAACTAAGTCCTGGCTGTGGCATAGACGTTTATCCCATCTCAATTTCGACACCATCAACAAGTTAGCCAAAGACAACATCGTCACCGGACTTCCTAAGTTCAAATACACCAAGGAACACCTATGTCCATCATGCGAACAAGGAAAAAGTAAAAGAGCCTCATATAAACCCAAAACTGTACCTAGTTCGGAAGCAAGGTTACATATGTTGCACATGGACTTATGTGGCCCAATGAGAGTTGAAAGCATTAATGGGAAGAAGTATATTCTTGTTATTGTTGATGATTATTCAAGATATACTTGGGTAAAGTTTTTGAGATCAAAAGACGAAGCACCAGGCATCATCATCACCTTTCTGAAGCGTATTCAAGTTCTACTTCTAGCTCCAGTAAGGATTATAAGAACAGATAATGGCACAGAATTCACAAATCAGGATTTAAGAACTTACCTCGAAGATGTTGGAATTACACATCAAACATCAGTTGTTAAAACTCCACAGCAGAATGGGGTAGTTGAAAGAAGAAACCGAACTCTTGTGGAAGCTGCTCGCACAATGCTCATTTTTTCTAGTGCACCACTATTCTTATGGGCTGATGCTGTAGCCACTGCTTGTTTTACTCAAAACCGATCCCTAGTACATCCGAGATACAATAAAACCCCATATGAGCTAGTGAACAACCGTAAACCTGACATCTCTTACCTTTACGTGTTTGGCGCTTTGTGCTATCCGACGAACGACAGAGAAGATCTAGGAAAGTTGAAAGCTAAGGGTGATATTGGAATCTTCATTGGGTACTCAGAAAACTCGAGGGCATTCAGGGTGTATAATAGAAGAACGAAAAAGATAATGGAGACGATGAACGTGAAGTTTGACGAGATTTCACAAATGGCTTCTGAGAGATACGCTCTAGAACCCGCGCTTAATCCGATGGCTTCTAATCAAAACGGATTAGGACCCGCACCAAACCAGCAGACTTCTGGACACATCAGTTCATGACTCGTACCTCAAGGAGCTCAGTCAACAAACACGGATAAACCTTCAGAACAAGAACTGGAAAATTTCTTCGAGTTAATGTTTGATGAATATTATGGTGGACCTTCGACAAATGCATCTCCACAACATTCCGCTACACCCGCTCAAAACCATCAACCACCACCATCACAAGATGCATCTTCAACAATCGAAGCAGAAGCACCAACTCCCTCAGCATCATCTACATCTACTCAAGCAACTCCAGTACTTGAAACTGTTCTACCAAACATTGATGAGCAAAACCAAAACACAAATTTTCAAGAAGAACCTATAAATAATTCAAACGATGTTGTGTTAGAAGAAGAAGAAGAAGTATTTGAAAACCCGTTTGCATCAGACTCTGCTGAATCTTCTTCAAGGTTACAAGAACCATCTAACACACACTCGTTCAACCAAAGGTACCCTTCTACATTTCAATGGACAAAAGACCATCCGTTAGTACATGTTATTGGTGATCCTTCAATGCCAGTTCAGACGAGGAGACAACTTGCCACCGATCTCGAATTGTGCATTTACATTTGCTCAATAAGCACCAAAGTACCTAAGAACATTCGGGAAGCAATGGCAGAAAATCCATGGATTGAAGCAATGCAGGAGGAATTTCTTCAATACCTGTTACATGATAGTTGGGAACTTGTTGAACGACCACTTGATAAACGCGTTCTTGATCTCAAGTGGTTGTGGAAGAACAAACTGGATGAGGAAATGACTGTAATTCGCAACAAAGCTCGTCTCGTGGCTAAAGGATATCCACAAGAAGAAGGGATAGATTTCGAAGAATCATTCGCGCCTGTAGCTAGACTTGAAGCAGTCCGGATTTTCTTAGCCTATGCAGCTCACAAAAACATCACAGTCTATCAGATGGACATTAAGACAGCTTTCTTGAATGGAACTCTGAAAGAAGAAGTGTATGTGAGTCAGCCAGAGGGATTCATCGACAAAGATCATCCAGACTACGTCTACAAGCTTAAGAAAGCAATTTATGGTCTAAAGCAAGCTCCAAGAGCGTGGTATGACGAACTATCATCTTTCTTGCTCAAAAAAAATTTCACAAAAGGAACGGTTGATGACACCTTGTTTATCAAAAAATTCAAAGATGACATTTTGATCGTTCAAATTTACGTGGATGACATCATTTTTGGATCAACCAATCCTAACCATTCAAAACATTTTGAAAATCTCATGAAAAGTAAATTTGAAATGTCCATGATGGGGGAACTAAAATTCTTTCTTGGTTTACAAATCCATCAATCCCCTCGTGGTATTTTTATCAATCAAGCTAAATATACAATAGAGATTTTGAAAAAACATGGAATGGAAAATTGTGATTCTGTTGGTACACCAATGGTCACTTCACCAAAAATAGGTGCTGATTTGTTTGGGAAACCTATCGATCCGAAGAAATATCGGAGCATGATCGGTTCTCTCATGTACCTAACTGCTAGCCGCCCCGATATTCAATTTGCTGTATGTTTATTAGCACGGTTTCAGGCAAAGCCTACCAAACTTCACCTCAAAGAGGTTAAACGGATCTTTCGGTACCTACGAAGCACCATTAACTTGGGACTTTGGTATCCGAAGGATTCGGAGTTTAATCTAACAGCATTTTCAGATGCAGACCATGCTGGTGATCAAGTTACAGCAAAGAGTACATCAGGTGGAGCACAATTTTTGGGTGAAAAGCTAGTAAGCTGGTCTTCAAAGAAACAGGATTGTACTGCGCTATCAACCGCCGAAGCCGAGTATGTGTCTCTATCTGCGTGTTGTGCCCAAGTTCTTTGGATGAGGACACAGCTCACAGATTATGGCTTTACTTTTGACAGAATACATATGTATTGTGACTCAAAAAGTGCCATAGCCATCTCGTGCAATCCCGTACATCACTCTAAGACGAAGCATATCAAAGTCCGCTACCATTTCATCAAAGAACACGTGGAAGAGGGTACTGTTGAATTATTTTTCGTTAAGACTGATTACCAACTCGCCGATCTATTTAGTAAAGCCCTTCCAAAAGAAAGGTTTGACTATTTAGTTCGACGAATTGGCATGCGAAGCCTAACTCCTGAGGAGCTAGAACGTCTTCTCGAATCTTCTTGAAAAATGTTTTTCAAAAACGCTTCGCTGTAAATATTTTTGAAAAAACAAAATACAAAATTTGAAAAACCAACAAAAACAAAATACAAAAATATAAAATCTTTCAAAAAATACAAAAACAATATAAAATCAAAAAATCCAAAAATATTCTTCTCGCGACATGTCTCTCGTATAAATCAATATTCTGTACGTTTCTAGAAATGTCATTCAACAATGATACGGACATGTACAGATGCTTGAGCGGGAGTTCCTTTTTTTTAATGTTTTTTCTAAAACATGTCGTTTCTCAAAATTTTCTTCACTATGGCTTTCGTATACCTCAGTACGAAACCCGGATTTCAATGATGACTTCTGATTATTTTCAAATCAAGGACTCGTACGTTCAATGACGAACTCTTTTTCAAAAAGTTCGAGTCTAAACAAACGAAAAAGATTTCAAGCATAAACTCGTTTTCAAACAAAATTCTTGAGCACTTTTTCAAGATTGTTCAAAAGATTTCTAAAAATCTCTCAAAATTAGTGCTCAAGATAACTCCCTCAAAACCCTTAAGTAATTTTAAATAGGCTATCATTAAGGGGGAGTTCAAAAACAAAAATGTTCCAAATTCATGCAAATCTGTCTTTCTCTCCAAAAAGCCTTTTATTAATCAGTTGATATCAAAAATATCACGCTATGCTATTTTTGAGGGGGAGAAGACATGATTAAAATGTGATCAAAGATGTTTAAAGCTTGTGACTGAATCTCAAAAGAGCTAGACTCAGATAGTACCAATGAATTGACGAAGCTTAAAATGTCAGTAATCGAAAAGACTTATCCTGGACGGGTAATAATTTCAAGCTAGTCTAACTAGTGATGTAAGCGTGTCTCGAATAGGACTTGTCTGAGTAGAATGTACCGTATCGAGATACTTTCTTTGGACTTGACCAGGACGGGTAATAATTTCAAGCTAGTCTAACTAGTGATGTAAGCGTGTCTCGAATCGGTCATGTTCGCTGAAAGTGGATCAATTCAAAAGTGCAAACTCGTCCCACATGTGCAAATTTCTTAAAATTTACATGAGCACATGTGAAGGGGGAGTCCTTCAAATGAAATGCAAAACTCTCAAAGTGGTAACAACAATGTGTTTTATTATCATAAACACTTTGAGAGATTTTCAATAAATGGTTTCATGGCAATGATAGGATAGTCATGGAGTTATAAGGTGACTAAGGTTAGGAAAAACCGTCCTATGATCCGCCAGAGCCGGAGGGATCTACCCAAGGACAATTCCAATAGATTAGAATTAGAAGTCCTTAGGTATGATTGAAAAAAGGAGAAAATGAGAAAGGAGAAAGAAGGGGTTGAAGAATTAAAAAGAAAAGTTATGAAAAAGGGTGAAAAGAAATAGCCCTCCAAATGTTCAACCTTAGGGCAGACACCGGGTTCAACTCATATGCTACTGGTTGTTACTAAGGTGACACCGGTATTGAAGACAAGACGTCATGGACCCAGTGACGCACTGAACTAAACCTTCTTAACCACTCAAGTTCTCTTAAAAGAGCTTGTTTCATTATCACGGGGAACCGGTGTAATCTATCGACCTGTCTCTTAGAGATGGTTGATATTGAAGCAGGAGACCTCTCCCTAATCTCCGCATAGGAAACCAAATGTGCACTTATCGAGTCTAGAGCCCCGAGATTCATCAAAAGATCTCATAGGAACACAAGATATTTCTACACTGGTTGTTCATCATTAAGGACGCCAGATGTAAACTTTAGAGTCCTACGCAGATCTTAGCAATCTGCCAGAACATTTATGAGAGGATTCACTTTTGTGATTCTCAATGATTGAATGGAAACTCCTGCCAGGGTCAACATCAAGCAGCCCTGACAGCAGGTCACTTCGGTAATTCTTATGGGTTACGCTTAGTGTTCGCGGTGGTTTCAAACGGTCTACAGTCGTGGAGTGATCCCCAGTGACTCACCCAGTCATTGAGCTACTTAGTAGGTCTTGTAAGCTCTTTCAGGAGTATCTGATATGGGAACGGCCTTGGTAAGGGTTAGAAGGAGTCTTCACACTATGCTGTTGACGATCTCTAATTCTTATCTGTAAGTACCGAATGTTTTATTGCTAACTGTTTATATGCAGGGACACTTCATCTCCATGGTGACAGATTCCACATGCTTATACATACTTCTGGAAGTTAAAGAAAGCTCCCTCAAAGATCTTTACAACACAACGTTCTAAGAAAGATTCTACGCCAAAAAGAAGAATCTACTAAGTATAAAGACTAAAGATCAAAGTGAAAGTAAGGGAACTACGTGCATATAAATATCAAAGTCCAAAGATGTATGAGCATGTTGGAATGGCAGAAAACCACCACAGACGCAGAAGTGACGAAAGGGAGACAACGAATGATGAAAAGTTAGTCATCAAAGATCACAAAGCATGAAGGAACAAAAACTAAAGACTATTCTACTACGACACACAATGGACAACAACAAAGAACAAAGAAGATCAAGTCACGTGGAGCATCATTCGAATGACCACCCCTTAGGGGGAGATTGTTAGCATTAAAATAAATATTGAAAAGTGATGGTCATTCTCATACGTGTAACTTTGTAATGTGTCGTAGTTTACAATAGAATAGTCAAACGGGCTTATGGTTTGGACTAATCTAATTGGTTATAAGTTATGTATTATGGATAGTCCATAGTTTATGTAAAAGTCCAAGTCCATCACCAAGCCCATCCTAAGGCCCATAAGGTCTTAAGTCTTATGTATAAAAGACACCACACACCTCATTTGTGTGGTGTGCTTGTGTGTGTATTTGTGTGTGTTTTCTTTGAATAAAAAGCTCTCATATTTCATCTCTCTTTCTCATATACACGAATTACACTTATATCATACAAGTCACCATCTTTCCATCTTTACTTCATCTTTGCTTCTATTGGTGTGATAAAGTTGTGTTATTTAAGGTCCTACACATTTGATAAGAAGGGGCCTGATATTACCAACTTATGACGGTTAGATGCGCAATTCCGAACTCCTCGTCCTCAGATCTTCAGATCTCGCAGTCACTATTGTTCCCAGCTCGAGCCAACCATATCAACCACCGAACAGCAGCGTTGCACCACAGTACCAGTACACCAGACGCGCGATTGTCTTTATAGTCCTGAATCTTGGGGTAGTTAAACTTTCAGTATGATTTAAACAACTATGTTGTCACAAAGATAATTTTATTTATGAAACAAAACAATTTATAAGGCTTTGTGCATTTTTAATATACAGCCGACCTGCTCAATTGTTTATATTGTAGCTACATTTTAACTTTGTACCCACTGGGCGTAATGGAAATGTAGCTAGATGGTATTGGTACACTTAATGGTGAATAAGAAACTCTGATGAATGGAATAACAACAATGATGAGGACCGTTTTATGTATGATAGTTTTGTCAGAGAATAGTGTTGTCAGATATCTTTGTAGTAGTATCTGATATCGGATGTATGTTTCCTGGATGTATTGTTTCTGTATTTGGTACTGTCCAAATCAGATTCTGTTATTAATATAACTTTCACAATTGAAAAAAAAAAAAAAAAAAAAAAAAAAAAAGAAAAAAAAAACTTTGTACCCATTGGGCGTATGTGTAAAAATATATGATAGTATGCACATATTATGCTACTGATGTTCAATTTATGATTTGTTTATATGATAAAAATATATGTAAAGCCCGCGGTAATCAGATGTTTAGAACACCAAAAATATCAATAAGCCTATGCACGAGTTCTTAGTAAAAATATATTAGTACAATCCCAAGTGTCATCCTATTTGATTGATGCAGACTATGATCATACAACTTTAAGAACTAAGTGTGCAACCCAAGTGTGCAGACTCCGTTTGAAGTATTGATGAAATTTTGTCTAATAATCATAAAGAAAATAACACAACATGATAGTCAAATAATTGCATATTACCACTGTATTTTCTAGGTTAAATATCTGAAAACTCTTGTTGCGTCAATTGATACTTGCCAACACTTCATTGTCGATATTAGCGGCCTGATGATACATTCCAAGAATACCTTTTGAACGAAATTCGAGATTTTAAATCACAAATGTTTAAAGTACTTACCTCTAGCTGTCTTGGCGAAGAGCTTTAACTTGGCCTTGAATTTCAGAAAACTCTGAAACATAATCTGTTCACAATCCTTAACCAAAGTCTCACTTGTACCTTTTTCAATTAGCGGTTGCTTTAACTTTTAAGTTGACAATGATATGTCAATTGGGACAACGGACAACTTATCATTCAATCTTCTTAAAGAAAGCATAATAATCATGAACCTACAACAAAGGGTAACGAATTCATTACCTGAATGTACCACCAGGTTGCTTAAGAGATGTTTTCAAGGAATATGTACTATTCATTACATACGCAATCGATTATTTCACCCGGATCAGATTTTTCATTTTTCTCCAATTCTTCTGTAAAACCCACATTTTCATAACATGTTTAAGGTACCAAAATGCCCCTCTAATTTTAAATTTGTGAAAGACGAACAATAATACAAGATATCGCAATATATTATAACCTAAGTATTTTAAAATCAAACTACATGAACAATTCACATTTAAACAACTAATAAAACTTAGGAATAAATATAATGTACATAATTTTGGTAGCTGTTACTCCTCACGCGTTTTTCTTAAATACCTTGGGCCGATCCATTTAATTGTCTTCTGCTTTGACAAAATTAAATGAGACCTTAATTGAGGATAAGTTCATAATTAATTTTATTGATTTGCTCCTCCCCTAATCACGCATAAATTACCTTACTTAGCCTCCCTTTTCATTCGGTTACTATACCGATTCCCTCATTTACCCCAAGCCAAAAATCCCTCTCACTCAAAAAAAATAAAAAAATAAAAAATAAAAAATAAAAAAATAAAAAAAAAATAATAAAAACTCACGACAACATCTAATGCTTGGAAAGGTTTCGTTCGTGGTAAACGTTTAAGTGCGAAGGGTATTGATATTTCGTTTGCTTGGTACGATTGTGATAAGCGTCTCTCGTTCTTATTTCTGTTCGTGCAACTGACCGTAAGGAATCATCACTTTGTGTCGTAGTACGCCGTGTTTGAAGCCTTGTGAATCATGTGTCATTGGCCATGTTGTGTCGCATGTTTGCTAAGCCCATACCGACCTTGAGGTACCCTAAATCATCCTTGTGTTTTTCTCTATGATACATACGTATGGAATCACAGAATCTTAACATTTGATCTAATATGTTTCGTTTCTATAACCACATGTATGAATGATAGATCACATAAAATTATAAAACTGTATAACATGTGTTGATATCTAATCAGTTTATAGGTATCTAAGAATACGAGTAAGAACTGAATATAAAATCAAGAATTAAGAATGGGCTATGCATGATTTTAACTTGATAGAATACTTATATAAGTGACACAAGAAATGATGTTCGAAGATACAAATTAACGAATCGATATATATATATATATATATATATATATATATATATATATATATATATATATATATATATATATATATATATATATATATATATATATATATGTACGTTATGATTATGGAAACATTAGTCTAATTGGTTCATTATATGAATGGCAGTTGTATACGAATCTTTATCACCTGTTGGAAACCAAATGAAAAAAAAATGGTTTTATATATATGTGGAGCGTGTATGTATATGTGAGGGATAGAAGGGCTAAAGAGCATGCATGCTTACTAAATATGAACTAGAGTGACAAAAGTAATAAATGAACGTGTATATATGTGAATAATCATATTTTTGGTCATTGCGGTCTAAATTAATGTCGAGAGTACGTTTAAATGAATTATGAAACGACGGGGTCTAAAATTAGCCGTTGAATATAAAATTATGGTATAAAGTTAAAATAATTTATTTGATATTTTGATAATTTACATTTTGGCCCTAAACTTTACTAAATTGATATATTTAACCCTAAACTACCGTATTTGTTAATTTAACTCTTAAAGATGATTTAATTGTCATTTATAACGTTAATGTATAAAATCACTATTTCAGGAAACTTACTAAAAATAGAAAGTCTTCTAAAATGCTTAAACTACTTAAAGTGGGAGGTTACTAAATATGGAAAGAAAGCTGTTAAATAGGAAGCTACTAAAAATGGAAAGATAACTAAAAGAGGTAAGTTATGTGAGATGAACTCGTCTTGATTCGTATTCCATTCTCGTCTAGGTTCGGTGAAGCGGGAGTGATCCATTTCTCTCTTGATTGTCTTGTGACCTTGGTTTGTGTTGGACTAAGGTACAGATATTCTGTACTCTTTCAGCAAGAGTACAACTATTTCTCTCATGACTCTTCTCTCTCTCTTTTATATTACTTGATTTAACCCTTGACATTTATCCTTGATATTGAACCCTTGAAATAAAACTCTTGATATTGAACCTTTGACTTGAACCTTGTCTTGAACCTTGACATTGAACCTTGACTTGAATCTTGACCACTGGTACTTGATATTGAACCTTGACCCCTTGACCCTTCAGTATTTTACCCAGGAGCTACTTGTTGTGGAGTAGCCACAACCATAGCATTGATGCACCAATTTTATGTACTCTAGTGGGGCTGGAGAGATGTCCCCCACCATCCCTGATTCTTGTTATCGACTGCTGCTATGATTATTATTATTGGCTTGCAGGGGCGTATGGATGCATCCTAGTCTTGTCTTGACTTGTTACTTGCTTGGGCTATAACCATCTTGATTATGACTTGGACTACATTATATATTTACTTGGTGACTAGGCTTGCGTGCATTGCAACCCCTCACATCTTGGGAGTTGATCACTCCAACTTGGGATACTTGACTTGATACTTGTTTATGCTTGGGGGTTAAATACTGAAAACCTTGAAACTTGTGAAAACCTTGGAACTTGTGAAAACCTTAAAACTTGTGAAAACCTTGGAACTTGTGAAAACCTTGGAACTTGTGAAAACCTTGAAACTTGGGAACCCTTGATATTATACTTCTTAAATCTTGATATTACACTTAACCTTTGACATTATACTTGACAATCCTTGAACTTGTTAATCCTTGCTATTACACTTGACGATTCTTGATATTTAACCTTGATGAGTTTTCATACTTAACCTTGATAATCCTTTGATATACCTTGTGACACCATATGTAAATTCAATTCGTACTTTCTTGTCTTATTACTTGATGTGCTTGTTATCTTCATATCTGTTCACTGAGCTTTTTATGCTCAGCCGCGTTTTCTTTTCCATGCGGCAGGTACTTAAGCTAGGATGCGGGATTTAACTTTGGGGATGAGAGAGTGTGGACCAACCTTAGAGTTCCTTTGAATTATGGACTTTGTTTTATTATCGTATCTTCCATATTTTTGGAATTCATTTGTAACCTTTGTACTCATTGTATTGTTAAAGTATTAAGCTTGTGTTTTGCTCTGTTGGACACTATTTATTGAGATATCTTTACCCTTGACGGGTTGGGGTGTTACAATTTATGGTATCAGAGAACATGCTGACGACTTATAATACATAAACCTGGGCCTGTGAGTTTTGGACCATTAGGTTTCCACTGTATGAACATTGATGAACACCTTGAAAACTTGATTTAGGACTTTTCCCTGTGCGAACTTAAGGTTAACCTGTGAGGATTGGGTAGATATTAGGTTTCCTTCGACGTACTTTCCCCTTTTATGTTTATCCTTGACTTCCTTATTCTGATCACTTGGTAACCATTCGGATGGTTAAATCTCATCGCTCTAGACCACCTGACGAAAACCCAAAGAAATGGTGACTCATGCCATTAAGGATACCTCAAGACAGATCCGACACGTAAGGAGTAAGGGGAATTTTGTTGATGCTACGGGTTGCCGGAAGATGGATGACAAGGAGAAAGAGATGTATGGAACTAAAAACAAATGATAACAATGGTATTAACACCAAGTATTCCGGAAAATGCCATAAGTATGTGGAAGAAGAAGAGAGAGATCGCAAAAGTGGTTTTGCTAGCCGCCGTTTACCGCAACACGAGAATAACAGGAATGGTTAGATTAGTGAAAGGGAGGAAGAGAAAGAAGAGAATGATGTAGACTCCGATTTAGAGTCTACGGCGACCAGCTGTTTTAATCCAAATTGAATGAAGGAAACTTGTGATCATGAACTAGTTTCTTTTATTCTTCTATTTAGCCTGTATTAGACTTCGAATTTCATTTCCATTTCTCAGATACTCTGATAATATTGAAGTTTTGAATTAAGTTGCCCTTCTTTGAGTTTTGTTATGGTAATCTTGTTTGTGTTCATCAGCTAATTCTAATGAGAATTGTGATGATCCTGGAAGTACTGGTACGATGGTTTTGGCACCCTAAATTGATTGATCTAATAGATTTCATTACTTTTGGATAATTTTCTCATTTTCTATTTGACTCCATTAACGATGTTAGCAACTAGTATTCCACGCGCATCACTTTGACAACAATAAAATGTTCGTATTCGCAGTGAGGCACGTTTGGGCTATGAATCTGAACAAAATCCTAACCTCCTTGAATGGTTAACGTGTCTGCCTAAAGACTTTTGACAAACCTTGCACTTGATCCTAATTCGTGAATTATCCGCCTGGTTTGGCAAATGTAGTTGTTATATAATTCCGTTTACCTTTGATATGATCTTAACCTACCATTGAAAATCCATTTCTGATGGCTTCACTTGAAAGACTGAAGAAACAAATGAATGAACTTCAAAGAAATAAGTTTACTAACTGAGAGTAAGCCGTGAAGTATATCAGTGTTATTGGTGAAGAAGAGGAAAGACGACATGGGGTGAACGTGAAGGTTCCTTAAGATGATTTTAAATCCATTTTTGTATTCGTAATAACAATTTAACGATTCCAATTGTATTGGCTATCACGTCAACTATTTCCTTGTATATGGTGAGATTATGTTTTTGTGAATATTTGGAAGAATTGTATAGTATGGCATTTTGGTATGTTCTGAAATGGAGTTATGAGTTGAGGATATTTTTGGAATCGCCTCCCGTATTTGTAAAGACTACTATGACAGTTAGTGACACTAATAGTATTAGCTAAAGCTCTGACCATCTTGTAAATCTGAAAAAGAACATTTTCTCGTGAATACTTGGACAAACAGTTATCGTATGACGTAATATTTTGTACCTTGTTAGAAATTTGGCGACCACTTGTGCATTTTGGAAGATTGATATTTGTTGGGCAAAAATATTCTTAGATTAGAACATCTCTTTAAATTCCACAAGATCGAAAACTATCACCAAGTGATCAAGACCGACAATAAATTGAAAAGATAGTCTTTTGAATCCTACCGAAGAATCTTGGAAGATGCTTAAAAATTTGCGTCAACTAGAAACTTATGAGAAGATTAACTTCACTGCTTGACCTGGAATTGACAACAACAGTGGCTACCAGGAAGAGTGAAGACACTCCTTACAAGGCAGAAGTGTTGGCGATGCAGGGAACGAAAGCTAGTCAAAGTGGCGAACCTGGAGCTGATGAAGACATGCAGTCTCACTTCCCTATTCATATTGGTTGTACTAAGATGAATTAAGAGCGAAATTAGACTGGATGATGAAGAAATTTAAAGATCGTGTCAAAATTCGCATTACTCCATCGCATTCGAAGAAGAACTGCAGAAGGCTTGATGATCAGACTCAAGTTCACAGTTTTGCTTCATTTTCAGATTGATAGATGAAAGAAGACAAGATTACTTGGACTTGAAAAGAATTGATGTTTTGAATGGGTGGTTTTGGAACAAACCATTTTGTTGTTGGATGAGTTGATTTTGTAAAGGATGAAGTTAATGATGACTAATGCTCACTCTCGTCAATTTCTTGAGTTTCGTTACTTGCTAATGTGATCCTTGGATGATTTAGGTTCTCCGATATCATCTCTGTTCCTTGTTCAATCTGCATATATTTGATAATGGTCTTGTTTGGGAATTTTGGCGAATTTTGGGAAAATTGATGCTTTTGGAGACGACGTACCTTACTTGCTGATATGATTAGATTTCCGTTACTCTTGCGAATAGTTTGTTTTTCCTTTAGTCATTCATTGAGACTTCCATTGCTTTGTCACTGAATGTTCCTCCTGGTTATGATGCTTGATTTCGGTTGACCTCTTGTGTGATAGAAATAATAGGTGAACCAAGATTGACTTGTTTGTTTACGACTCGTGATAAAGTATGACCATCATGAGAGCATATTTATATGATGCTAGTATTATCACGCTTGGCCAACGTGATAATACTCACATCATATAGCACTTATTGTGGTCATAGGATATCTTGGGGAGTATCTAAGAAGTTTGGAATTTGATCTCCGTTGGATTTTCTGCGACTCGTGAGACTTTAGGTTTATTCTACCTATGCGTTGACTCTGCATTCGTTAGTTAGATAATTGGTTAAATTTGAACTCTCAATTTTGCATTCTGTTGACCTCGATACAACTGTCACCAATCTCAAGCTCTTTGAAGAGATCTCTACTGCTTGATACAGTTAACTTGACTTGAAATTTGTTTTTCGTAATCCCATATGAGCTTTCCAGAAGATACAATTATCATCCTCTACATATGGTGTCATACCCTTATGATCAGATTCAACCAGATATGTCACTTCTAGAAAAATAAAATAAAATAAAATAAAAAACGGGAAGCCATTCTTGATAGACAGGAGAGAGTCATGAGAAATAAAGTATTCATTTTGTTAAAGTTCCTTGGATGAACCATCCACCACGTGAGGCGACCTGGGAGACCGAGGAGTCTATGCGAGCCAGCTACCCTCATTTTCCTTTGTAGTCTGGTATGCTTTCGTCTTGTTTCATTACATTATTTCTTCTTTCCTTTTCGTGGACGAAAATTCTTTTGAGGGGTGAATAGTTGTAAAACACACATTTTCATAACATGTTTATGGTACCAAAATGCCCCTCTAATTTTAAATTTGTGAAAGACGAATAATAATACAAGATATCGCAATATATTATAACCTAAGTATTTTAAAATCAAAATACATGAACAATTCACATTCAAACAACTAATAAAACTTAGGAATAAATAGAATGTACATAATTTTGGTAGCTTTTACTCCTCACGCGTTTTTCTTAAATACCTTGGGCCGATCCATTTAATTTTCTTCTACTTTGATAAAATCAAATGAGACCTTAATTGAGGATAAGTTCATAATTGATTTTATTGATTTGCTCCTCCCCTATCACGCATAAATTACCTTACTTAGCCTCCCTTTTCATTCGGTTACTATACAGATTCCCTCATTTACCCCAAGCCAAAAATCCCTCTTACTCAAAAAAAAAAAAAAAAAAAAAAACTCACGACAACATCTAATGCTTGGAAAGGTTTGGTTCGTGGTAAACGTTTAAGTACGAAGGGTATTTGATATTTCATGTGCTTGGTACGATTGTGATAAGCGTCTCTCGTTCTTATTTCTGTTCGTGCAACTAATCGTAAGGAATCATCACTTTGTGTGGTAGTACGTCGTGTTTGAAGCCTTGTGAATCATGTGTCATTGGCCATGTTGTGTCGCATGTTTGCTAAGCTCATACCAACCTTGAGGTACCCTAAATCATCCTTGTGTTTTTCTCTTTGATACATACATATGGAATCACAGAATCGTAACATTTGATCTAATATGTTTCGTTTATATAACCACATGTATGAATGATAGATCACATAAAATAATAAAACTGTATAACATGTGTTGATATCTAATCAGTTTATAGGTATCTAAGAATACGAGTAAGAACTGAATATAAAATCAAGAATTAAGAATGGGCTATGCATGATTTTAACTTGATAGAATACTTATATAAGTGACACAAGAAATGATGTTCGAAGATACAAATTAACGAATCGATATATATATATATATATATATATATATATATATATATATATATATATATATAGTGTTGTATTCTATGCAGTACCAATATTAGATACAGTACTTTACAGTACCATTCTAGACAAATATAAACCACTAGATCATTTAATCAATGGATCAGATCACTTGTGCCATTAGTGTAACTATTATAATTAAAAGGCATGACATGTAAAATTTGTTAAAGAAGTTAAGGGCATTAAAGGAATTTCGAAATTGCTATTTTCCAGAAACTGTCCATACATTTAGGACTCATTTAATTAATTTCATATATCTCTTTCTGTCTCACATGTTCTTCCATCTAACCCTAATTAACCTTTATCAGCCACCACCACATATCTCTTTTCTAAATAAGAAACCGCCGACCTAAAAACTATATGTCGCCTCTCTCTTTAGATCTCATATTCGGAAAAAAAAAAGAACGTTATCTTTTAGATCGAGCAGGCATCAAAGAGTGGATGGCATTGTTAACCAAATAAAAGTCAATCTCCTAGATCTGTAGTTGGTTGGTGAATCAAGACAAAAGTCATTGACTTTGATAAAGTTGTAGCTTTTAATAGGGTGAGATGAATATGAAAGCCCACAAAGACAATTAAAAAGTTTCTCCTGTCATGGTTAGTAACATTTTTTTTTCTAATTTTTTAATTTGGTTACAGTTTTCTTATTGTTTAATTCGGTTAACAATTGTTTGGTTCCAAATATTTTTTATCAATTGTTTAATTCGGTTAGTTTAATATGGTTATAGTTTTTTTAATCAATGACGCAACATAAGTGTTGCTAACGAAATCTGGGTATGATAGGTCATGATATAAGTGATAAGGTCAATTTGTTTAAGCGTGTGCAATTGCGTAAAAGTTTTATTTCCCTTTTGTATTCACTTTTTGGTGGGCTGTAACTATTTTTTTAATGCTACTCACTTAAAGTTAAATTAATGAAGTGTATCCTTTTATTATAATTCTTGGTTATGTGAAGTGTGGGTCATGTGAATCTAATGAGTACCTATTTACATATTTTTTATATTGGCTTTAGTCATGCTCTCATCATGTTAAACTTTAGCAGATAATAAAAGGATCATAATCGGATTCAATTATCTTTATACATATTGGTTGTGGGCTTAACTTTTAGCATATACTGTAACAAGATTTAATTTGTGCATATATCTTATGAGTACCAACAATTTTTTTAATTGACTGCATACGTGTTTTAAAATTGATATAAAATCAATAACAGTGGGGTGCATGTGTGTTTTAACCTTGATATAAAATCAAGGAAATATGTGCATATATGTTTTAATTTGTGCATATGGTTTGCTAGTTGTTTAGAATAAAAAGTTGATAATTGTTTTGATCTCAGATATTGAGTAAGGAAATATCTACGCTATGTGTTTTAAGGCTCATATATAATCAAGGAAATACATATATGCGTATACGCATATATGCTTTAATTTGTGCATATGTTGTTTGCTGATTGTTCATAATAAAGAATTAATAATAATTATTTGTAATTTCAGGTATTGAAAAGATACAAGGGTTAATCATGATAAAGATGTCAAGACACAAATGTAGAGTGAGATATAAAAGCGTGCACACATGTTTTTGGAAGAGTGCACACATGTTCTTTGAAGAGTGCACACATGTTTTCGGAAGAGTGCACACATGTTTTTGAATGACGTGCACATCTATCTTTAACAAATAAAATTTTATTTGAATTGTATTTATTTGATATCAAATTTTGAGTATATGTTTTTTGTTGGTTATAAATTTAGAGGTTACATGTATATGTTTATGTAAATGGTTATAAATTTCAAAGATTAAAGAATATATACTAAAACATATGTGTAATTATCATTTTAAGCAAAACAAGTTTGGTGTCTAAACAATTCTACACAAAAAAAAACATATTTATATTTGCAATAAAAAAAAAAAAAAAAAAAAAAAAAAAAAAAAAAAAAAACCCCGACACATGCACCTCATTTTTTAGAAAAACATGTATGCTGAAAAAATAAAATTAAAAGAAAAAATTTAAATTCCGAAAATTAAGGGACATAAAAAACGTTTTTTAATTAAATTTTTTAAAAAAGAAAGTACAAATGTGTTTTACTATTTTACCCTTTTGAATTAAATAAAAAGATTTAATAATACTAAATTAATATTGGTCTAAATGGTACTGTAAAGTACTGTAACTAATATTGGTACTGCATATAACGCACCCCTATATATATATATATATATATATATGGACGTCATGATTATGGAAACATTAGTCTAATTGGCTCATTATATGAATGGCAGTTGTATACGAATCTTTATCACCTGCTCGAAACCAAATGAAAAAAAATGGTTTTATATATATGTGGAGCGTATGTATATGTGAGGGATAGTAGGGCTAAAGAGCATGCATGCACACTGAATATGAACTAGAGTGACAAAAGTAATAAATGTGAAATAATACGTTAAACGTGTATATATGTGAATAATCATATTTTTGGTCATTGCGGTCTAAATTAATGTCGAGAGTACGTTTAAATGAATTATGAAACGACGGGGTCTAAAATTAGCCGTTGAATATAAAATTATGGTATAAACCTTAAAATAATTTATTTGATATTTTAATATTAAATTTTGATAATTTACATTTTGGCCCTAAACTTTACTAAATTGATATATTTAACCCTAAACTACCGTATTTGTTATTTTAACTCTTAAAGATGATTTAATTGTCATTTATAACCTTAATGTATAAAATCACTATTTCGGGAAACTTACTAAAAATAGAAAGTCTTCTAAAATGCTTAAACTACTTAAAGTGGGAGGTTACTAAATATGGAAAGAAAGCTGCTAAATAGGAAGCTACTAAAAATGGAAAGATAACTAAAAGAGGTAAGTTATGTGAAATGAACTCGTCTTGATTCGTATTCCAATCTCGTCTAGGTTCGGTGAAGCGGGAGTGATCCATTTCTCTCTTGATTGTCTTGTGACCTTGCTTTGTGTTGGACTAAGGTACAGATATTCCGTACTCTTTCAGCAAGAGTACAACTAGTTCTCTCATGACTCTTATCTCTCTCTTTTATGTTACTTGATTGAACACTTGACATTTATCCTTAATATTGAACCCTTGATATTGAACTCTTGATATTGAACCTTTGACTTGAACCTTGTCTTGAACCTTGACATTGAACCTTGACTTGAATCTTTACCACTGGTACTTGATATTGAACCTTGAACCCTTGACCCTTCAGTATTTTACCCAGGAGCTACTTGTTGTGGAGTAGCCACAACCGTAGAATTGATGCACCAATGTTATGTACTCTAGTGGGGCTGGAGAGATGTCCCCCACCGTCCCTGATTCTTGTTATCGACTGCTGCTATGATTATTATTATTGGCTTGCAGGGGCGTATGGATGCATCCTAGTCTTGTCTTGACTTGTTACTTGCTTGGGCTATGGCCATCTTAATTATGACTTGGACTACATTATATATTTACTTGGTGACTGGGCTTACGTGCATTGCAACCCCTCACATCTTGGGAGTTGATCACTCTAACTTGGGATACTTGACTTGATTTACTTGGCTTGATACTTATTTGTGCCTGGGGGTTAAATACTGAAAACCTTGAAACTTGTGAAAACCTTGGAACTTGTGAAAACCTTGAAACTTGTGAAAACCTTGGAACTTGTGAAAACCTTGAAACTGGTGAAAACCTTGGAACTTGTGAAAACCTTGAAACTTGGGAACCCTTGATATTATACTTGTTAAATCTTGATATTATACTTAACCTTTGACATTATACTTGATGATCCTTGAACTTGTTAATCCTTGCTATTACACTTGACGATTCTTGATATTTAACCTTGATGACTTTTCATACTTAACCTTGATAATCCTTTGATATACCTTGTGACACCATATGTAAATTCATTTCGTACTTTCTTGTCTTATTACTTGATGTGCTTGTTATCTTCATATCTGTTCACTGAGCTTTTTATGCTCAGCCGCATTTTGTTTTCCATGCGGCAGGTACTTAAGCTAGGATGCGGGGTTTAACTTTGGGGATGAGTGAGTGTGGACCAACCTTAGAGTTCCTTTTAATGATGGACTTTGTTTTATTATCGTATCTTCCATATTTTGGAATTCATTCGTAACCTTTGTACTCATTGTATTGTTAAAGTATTAAGCTTGTGTTTTGCTCTGTTGGACACTATTTATTGTGATATCTTTACCCTTGATAGGTTGGGGTGTTACATCTTCGATGTTTGTTGCTGTAATCTAGTAACTGCCAGTAATGGTCCCTCATTTGTCAGTTTATTGTTTTCATCCATAACATAATCCTTTTTGACTTTTTGTTGTTTCACCATCGTCATCTTGTTCAGAGTATATGTCACTTGTAACTGATTGAATATTATTTAGGCAAAGTTTCTACCATCCTTTTTTGTATCAACTTCAGTTCGACATAATTGGATTATTCACTTGTCCTAATACTCTTGGCATCCAGAAAGTAAGTGTTGTTACCATTCTTATTAGTATTGAGCATCTCTAGGGACAATGAACAGAAATGGTAAGGGTATCTATTTACACATTTATAACCACAAATAACCTATGTAACAACTATTGCTAAATGTTTAGTGTTATAAAGCCAGAAACCCATAATTACCTATTACTCTATTAGTAGTAGTACTGGGAATACAAACAAAGCCCTATGGGAACTATTAGTGATGATTATGAAATTCTACTTTACTGTTCAAACGGTAGCCATTGGTTATCTGATCCTAAAGAAGCTGGTGAGATTCCTAAAGTCCAGCTACCGGGTACACCTAGGTGCATATGGTGAGAACCATAATACAGGAGAATAGACTTGTACCTGATGATTGTGCTTTTCTTGAAGCCTACTAATATCATTGCTAACTTCTTCATCACCAGGGTGTACTAAGTCCGGCTGTAAAAAGTAAAGCACAAAGTGTTCAAAGCATAAAAATGAACTCCTCGTACAGAAGTGCAGAAAAAACTAACCGCACAAACTTCTGCATGTGTGAGCATTGTGGGGGTTAGAATCAGAAACTCATTTAGTTGATATAAAAGAGAAATTTCATGTGAATGGGAAAAAGAGGCACTTACCACCTTTGATGGGTGGGTAGATACCAAGGTTATGAATCTCTGAAAATTCTTTAATCCATGGACATGGTACGATACTGATAATGATTCATAACATGACTTTCTGGCTGGCTACGCCCCAGATCTTTACATGATCTTAATGTACATTCTATCCTGTAACCGCTTGATGATTAGCTTATTAAAACTTTGACTTCAAATGCAGCAACAATCCGGATCATTAAGCCAAGCTTCCTCATCGTATATGATCATTAACCGTTTGATGATTAGCTTATTAAAACTTTGACTTCACACAAGTAGCAACACAACAAACCATAACCATAACGATTATTAGCCACACAACGAATGGTAAGCGTAAATTGAAATATACATACCGGTAATGTCTTAGTATGTTATTATTTGGTAATGTCTTAGTATGTTTATCAGTCACAGATGCCTTAAACTTTCTTTAAAATATTTCTGCTGAGGCTTATTAGCCTAAAAGACAATCTGATATGATCACAGTCCTTGACTAACCAACTTTTCATGTAACTTCATCCACTTTCATAACTATCCATTTATATAACCAATAGTCTTTTATTATTGTTTAAAATGTATTAGTTTATGTTTAGGGCGGGCATGGCTATGAATATCATTGCAATATTTTTCTATAGCGAACTGAAGTGGATTTAATTTGTTACCAGAATTGCGGCCACGCGACAACGCTTAATCATAGATGCCTTAAACTCGCCATCTGCTATGCCTGTTAGATAAGCCAAAATGTGATTTCAATTAATCTAACCGGCTACTTGATTCACTTCTGAAATTGATCAATTATTATAGGAGTTTGGAGTTTCAATATTTTAATATTGGCAAATGTCACTCCTTTTACCAAGTCTAAACCACCCTTCAAATGGTAGTGAAAAAAGGTGTTAAAGATGACTTGAACCACTTAATCAGTGTGGTTGATCACTTGTCTATATCGCAAAATTCTTCTCTTTTTAAAGTTTATGTAAAATCTGTCATTATATGCTAACAGGTCAAATGGGTATGATTTACGCTTTTTTCTGTGAACTTGTTTGACGTGTTACCCAATCAGACCAAATGAGTATCTCGATTTGATTTGACCAAAATCCAGTTTTACCCATTACCAAACTCGTTAGACCCCTAAATTTGCCAATTGCCACTTTGCTTGTATTAAAAATGAAGATCGTCTTATTTACCTGCCATGTCTTTAAACTAACTCCAGTTATTATGGCATGAATTTTTGTATCCCAAACAGTTATATTCAAAACACAAGCTACTGTACTATCTTTTAAAATATGCATTTAAAAAAGTATGCATGTGTGACGAAAATCGCTTGAAATAAAAACAATATAAGTAGCTAACTTAATCGAAACTTGTAGACTTGTAAGCTTACTTGTTGAATCTTATGGAGGGAATGTTTGACAACAATGGAAATTGAAACTACCACAAAACAAACAGTAGCCAGAGCTCCTATAGGCGTTTGTTCTAACGACCTGCCTGCACTTGCTCCTGCTATGATCAATCTCGAGTCTTGGTTTCAGATTCCTGAATGATCACACAAGGAGACTGGTGACACACAAATTTTGAGCTTGCATGAATAATATTAAAACATTTCTAATGTAGATACCCGTTATTTTCATAATTGTTTACCTCACAAAAGATTTATGAAATAGTAGTCCTGATGTTGCCTCCTTAGCAGAAGCAGTTGCAGCTTCAATTTTACTAAATTTCTCTTCAATATCAGCCATGGTAGCTTCATTCATCTGAAAATTCGTAAATCCGTCACTTCTTCCAATATCAACAAAATCCACATCAGCAAGAGCTTTTAACATCATCCCACGCTCATTTTCATTCAGTAGAGGGACATAAAATAGTTTATCAAACCGTCTAGGCCATAAGACCATTCGGTCGATCACCTCTGGCCTAGAAGGCATATCAACAAATCAGAAACTATTAGATAGGAGGGTAGATTATTGGCCAAATCGAGTACTTTTGGTGTGGCCTAAACTAATCATGTTCACGCAATTCTTTTTAATTGAATTATGTTATAAACTATAAATAGTTAATCTGACAAATAATATATAACTTTCAAGAATAAAATTAAAAGGTTTTACGCAGTTGAAATACATGTTAGAAAAGAAGCATTCGGTTTAAGATCATACTGGTAATAATGAAGAGAGATGCATATATATAAAGAAATATGAGAAAACTGATGGTCTTGTTATGTCCATTCCATAAAGGCTTTCTTGACCTGAGAAACTAATAAAGGGGGTCCGACCGAACTCAAATCGTAACCAAAACAAACAACAAACACCTCTTTTAACCAATTTTTTTACCACACGACACAAATCAAAAACGTTTTTAATCCATTTTAACATCCACGTTTTATCAGGTTTATTATCCATGAAAACAACACAAGACACGATATATATTCGTTTTTTAATAAATATAATCAATGGAAAACGTTTTGTGTGTGCATCCCATGAGATGAGAGAAAGAAAGTGCATATCAACATACTAAGGCTGTCCAACGCGGCCCCCTGGGATTCTTTAATTGTTTGTTGTGTTTCCAGAATCATGAGCATCAGCCTGATCACTGTTACCATTGGTGTCAGCAGTGGTCTCAGGTACCATCCCAGCCGATTCTTGGGAATCACGAGCATCATCCTGATTACTGTTACCATTGGTGTCAGCAGTGGTCTCAGGTACCATCCCAGCCGATTCCTGGGACTCACCAGACTTGTTTTTAGTTTGAGCATCCATTTTGTCTTGATTAGAGGCCTTCTCAGGAGTTGGCCGCATTAGATGAGAAACCAAAAAATCTTCTAAACCTGAGGGTAAGGCAAAAAAGGTAGTACATTAAATCAGCTTCGTAGGAGAGATCTTTCTATTTTTTCGTTCCAAAAAAAGCTTGGTAGGCAAGATTACCTTACTGAATCCCATGATTTTATGTTCATCACCAGCAAGTATCATCATCAACTATCCCATTATAATCAT